>CAVNZL010000140.1:2900000-2965000 GCA_963693355.1 Pontia daplidice
TAAGAAATTTTGGGGGAAAAAAAATTTTTTTTTTTTCCCCCCCCCCCGGACGAAGTTATCTCCGGGCCGTGGAATAGCTGATAATTTTTTGGGGCTTTTATATAAAGTAGTCATTCCCATTTATTTTACATTACATTGCATGAGATTGAAATGTCTATTAGCGCGAGCAAAGTCACGCTGAAACTAGTGTTCTTATGGCACTTCCAGACATCACGTTATCCCCTCATAATAGTATAACGTTCATATTTCTTAATATATTTGCGTGACGAAAACAATAAGCGAAATATAAAATCTGAAACGTAGAAAACTGAATGAAAATAGACGATAAACCTCAATTCCTCGTCATAGGTTAAAACAACGAGTGAACGATTCAAAAATATCACTAGTTCGTCAACCCGAAATTGACATGTTCAATGAAATTTCCACATAAAAATAATAAAAACATATGATCATAAAGATGATAATCGCTCGCAGCTCTCAGCTCACCGAAGTTAGCTACTTTAATATGCTCCGTGCACGCGCAATCTAGGAATGCAAGCGACTCACATCAAACTTCAGTACAGTGCAATCAAGTTCATAGATTAAGATTGGCGTTCCAATAGCATAAATTACCTATAACTGTAATTAAATCGCGTTTGAAATACGACGGATAGCTTACCTTTTAGAGGCAGTGCAGCCGTAGTCCATATGCACTTGAACAAAAGGCGATCTTACTCCAAAAATATAGTTCACTAACACTTAACTAGTTTATATCTAATTTTGCACTATGACATCACAATTAGTTTGTACGTAAGGCACTAGGTCTAAGGTCTAGATCACAATATTGAGCAATAATGTCTGTCCGAGTCATCGAACAAGAGTCGTGGAACGCGCACGAAATTCAAAATTTTGACAGTTCAGTGATAAAATTAGATTGGTTTTGCTCCGTGTTGAGTCTTTTCGCATTTTTCGGGTTGTTATTGCAAAGAAGCGACGCGCGTGCGGGGGCAGCTCGCGCGCAACTGAATCTTGTCGTAGGTTAAGTTTATTAAAAAAACACCGCTACTTCAATTTTCCGCGTTCTGAACTAGGCACAGTCCCACCGCGTCAAAAACCTAACCCATCAAATATACTATCATGTTTTGACAGTTCTAGGGATAAACCATGTGTTCACAGTTCGAATGTAGAGGGCGCGGTAATCGATGCAAAAAAGGTATTAAAGCCAACGACACAAACTAGCAACGCGCGTAAACACAACGAAATTACTGCCACTTTTCATTATTTTATTTCGCTATGCACTTGCACCGTCCGACGTCACTGCAGCGCGACAACACATCTATCCATCTCGCTCGTACAGCGCGGGAATTATTTTTTTTCGACGAGAAACATCAATGTCAATTTTTTGAATTTTCGAATAGTTCGTGCAAAAAGTTGATTATGTAATGGCGCGCTGGATAGATCGTGCATGCGTGCACAGAACTGCAAAGGCACTGAGACTAGATGACATTCACAGAGGCTTACTCAAGTTCATACGGATGCAACGCCAATAAACTATTTGCAATGTTAGTGCGTAATTTTACGTACGTGCTATTTACACAAAATTGTATTTGAATTTCACTTTTAAGTCATATCTGTGAAAAAGAAAAAATTATATTGTGCACGTATCTATCTAGCTGGTAAAGGAAGCCAAATTATCTTAAAATAAATTAATAAGCAGTTATCAAGCAATAATCAAATTGTTGTCTCTGCATTGGGTAACTATGACAACAATATTTGAGAAGTAAACCAATATTTTCGTTTGTCCAACAGTATTTAGAGCATTCGTTGAAATTGCCAAAATTTGGTTTATATAAAACAACTACTCATCGTGTCTATTGTCACTTATGCAGCATTAACGAAATAAATGCAAACTTAAATGTAGGTCATACAGCAGATATTATATTATTAGACAAATATTGAAACAATTAGGTCTTTTAGCAATTTAGCTTACTCTAGACATTCTAAGTGGAGCAATATTAAATCAAGATAGCTATTGCGAATTGTTTTCGTAAAGAATTAATACAATTAAAAACCTCACGTACGGAATATAAGGAAAACTGCATATTGTCCGAAATAAATGAATTAACTTATTAAGAAAGACCTTGCCTTTGTGAATGATAAAAAATAATGGTATAGTCTGTATTTTAATTACAGATTACTCGAAAAACGGCTTTTTACTTCGTAATTCCATTGAGCTTTGCAGACCTCAAAATAATTGTAGATATAAACACTTAAAATGTAAACAAGGAAACTGCTATAACATTTTTCATCGATAAAAGTTTCAGATTCATCAAAATAAAAACGCAAAAGGACTTGACAGATGCGATCAAACTTCACATTTCAAATTCAAATGACTTCCGAATTTCAAATTGGAGCCGTGCGAATTTCGGCTTCATTTTCATTCAGCGAAAGTAATCTTTTTTTTAGTCCTGCCGAATGCACTGGCCTCGGAGCGATGCAGTGTCATTGACCCCGAGTATTCGGGCGACGTCCATTTAAGTTGGGAAAGGTCAGGCTTGTGTGTACTTTGTGTGTATGTGTGCGTTTTACTTTCGCTGTTCGACAATACAAATTTCCTTTTTTAAACCCGTCTGGAGCTTTGCATTCCAGTATTACACAATTGTGTCAGTTGTCAAAATTGCAGTGTATTAATAGACAATTGAACTGACTGTTATTAATGTATTGATAATCTTAATTTCAAATTCATTATAAAATATAGTGTTTTTCATAGATTTTATTTATCATGCACTCTGCAAGAATTGTGTATATTATAGAAATGTAGGTTGTTAAGTATCCAGCACATAAAAGGTATAAATGAATCACTGAATTCTTTCGAAAATGTCAGCGTTTCAAGCTTTTAAATATTTTCGTTCAATGCCAAATTTTGCTCTTCATCACCTATTACTGGAGGTAATATAATTTCCTAGTAAGTCTAGTGTATTTTTTGATTGCAAATACACAATAGTATAAACTTTAACAATTTGAATTAAATAAAAACGGTATAAACAGCTTCGTAATTGAAGACACTGTTCAAACAAAGAACAACATTCACCCGAATTTTTTTATCTTATCGTGTGTATCGTGTCACTGACCTGCCAATTCTGCTCAAATTGCGAAAGGTCATGGTACGCTATATCTATCTCACTCACTCGTCGGTGTAATATATTCCTGTCTTTGTCGTTACGGTATAGGACAGGTGCAGCCAAATAAATTTATATTTAACATGTTTTGACTCCTTGCGTTTCTTAGTATAGATAAACGTATGGAGAGAAATTGTTTTCACTGAATCATGTCAGTATTGAGCACTTCTGAACTATAAAATGCCATAAAACCAACCATAAAATTCTGAACGAACCAAAATAAAAGAAACATAAAATTCCTAACTGTTGATTATAAGCAAGTAGCCCTTTATTCAGCATTACCATTTAATTATTTAAGAATATATAATAATCAAATCATTGTTAAAATACTTAAGGGTCTGTAGTCTTGCACGATAACGCGACTTGTATTTAATATAGTAAAAGGTGCTCCACTCCAATATAATTGAACTATTTGTTTCCTCATAGTTCAGATATCCTTAATTTCGGCAATTTCTGGTAAAACCACATCTTATTAGCGCGAAAACATTATTTTGAGGAAAGTTGTATTACGCATTAATCATCAAAAATTCACAGAATTCAGCGGATATATAGAAAACCGACAAATATTTTCTGCTCGTCTCTTGTCAGTTAGGTATAGACGCTGACCATTCTCAGTCAATGAGCTCTGACTATAACTTTCAACTGTTGTTATCAATTTATTAGGTTCTAGTTGAACTCCTAAGAAAACTGGGTAGGCTTATGTTCAAAATATATAATAATTTTTATTAAAAGTGTAGTCTTATCCGATTTATTCTACCATTTAATGGTAGGACCATTGACCGTATCCTACATTTCGCACATACACTTCGTAGTAATTTATTAAGCTGTATTAGAACTATACTTTTGTAGGTCGCCCATAATGCCCTCCAAGGCTTTTAAAAATTCAATCAAGACGATTTTCGCAGGTTACCCTAGACTGCTCTGGTATACATCATCAGATCTTGGCTATCATCCTTTCTACAAATAAATCAGAATTGGATTCATGAAAGACAAAATTATCTGAGAAAATTATATACGATCGAATTTAGATTTCTCCTCCTATTTTGCAGTTGGTTAAAAATGATCCTGGTCTTGTTCTAGATCGCTGCCTACTTCATATATTTGGAGAAACATATACATACAAGTACAATAATTATCTACTTATATTACCTACTTTAAATAGATAGTTCATTTTTAAAACCTGGCATTTTAATAAAAATTAATTTAGCAATTCATTTGACATTGCACATAGATCAACGCACGCGCAGATTAATGATAAAAATACAATCTATCTACAATTGCATTTGGTGATAACACTTATCAGTATACCAATTTAGAAAAATATTGCCCTGTTAGGGTTAATAACCTCGTACAGGGCCACCACAGCCTAAAATAACTCTATTTTTAAGTTTTGAATTATGACTGGAAACATTTTGCGACATATTTAAAACCTATTATGATCACAGTGGTTAGGTGGTATCTATAATATAGATGTTGAATTATCTTCTCAGTTTTTTAGCGTGCGATTCTCTGCAAGCTCACTACACATCTTCAAAACATTGATATTGATACAGAATTCAATATTAAGTTTCCGTGCAATAAAATTGTTTTCGTAAACTGCTAGCAATTCTAGAATTCGCTTTTCATCTGTTTTGTGAACCGGTATATTCCTGTAATAGAAAAAGATATAGATTTTTTGTTAATTTTCCATATGTCTTTGTTAATAATTGGCAACCCTGTAATGTCTGGCTACAGTTTAGATTAGCAAAATATTACATTTCACATCGGAGTTTACTGACCAGGTGACCTAATGTGTGTACATAATGCAAATAGAAATGAGAGTTCAATATTGTCTTTGGTTTTTGCGAGTATTATATAAAACTTCTTTAACAAATACAGACTATAGACGCGATCTGTTTTTACACAACTCTACGTTTTGTATTGGTTACAGTTTTATTATAAAAGCAAGCATCCATAATCTAATCATTTGTTTTTAAACGTAAATGTGCATTAGGTAATCATTTATGCAGGGAAAATGTAACGAAATTCGTTTATCTGTAGAAGCAGCATCCATCAATTGTCAAATGTCAAGTCACCCCAACTGTGGAAGCTGTGACCCGTTAATAAGTCGAAATTCCAGAGAGGTAGATGGTATTAAAATACTTGGTTTTGTCCGAAGTTAAGTGACATATCAAAGTTGAAACATTTTTAATTGTATCTTTGTTCGTTGTTTTTTCATTGTTTAAAGTATTAATATAGTTACTATATATTACTTTCATCATCTTTATTAGCGTATTTTTTAGTATAATTGGTACGTAATTTCTCTTCGCTACTGAAACCTTTCGTAGAACAGGAGGCAAACAAAAAGTTTCACCTTGTTACTACATTAATGGTTTCATTTTAGTAGTTGTATATAATTTAAGAATCTAATTCCTGTATACCGAATAATTCTTAACAATAGTCGAATTTACCTTAGTGTGCGTTATCTGGCGTCACTGACCTGCCCAATGGCAGACGAAATACGCACAAGCCCTCGTATAGTGAAGAGGCATTTGTGTAAGTTAAATCAAATTATAACAAATACCAATATTTTAGTAAAACTCTATATCTTCATATTTCATATATTTCGAGAACCGACAACGTCTCCAACGCTGGAATACTTTTGACGATTTAAACCCACGGTTAAGTCCATAAGAAGATGTTTAAGTTCCTGGCAAAACAGTAGGTAACCTAATAATCTGTAACATATTGCGCATACACTCAAATTTTTTCTGCCCATAAATATACAGCTCGTGAGCTTATCAATATTTTTCACCCTAACATTATCAGCTGTTAATTAGTAAATTCTAATTTGGTCACATTTATATTGAACTGATTATTTCATGGACGGCCATCCTATCGGTTCATGGCCCACTGGGAAAATAAAGGACGTTTTATTGATATTACTTAAAGTCGATTATTATTATGTTCGAAGCAATGGGGCAGGATTTCTGCAAATATGCTACTATTATGACAACCCAAAAAAATTGATTCTTAACAACCGATGTGGCATAGGTTCAAATTTCAAAATAATTACTTTAAGAGAGTAGAAAGCTGCGTCTTTAGATTTGGCAAATATAATCAATTGCTGTTTAATAGTATCAGTATAAATATATCGATTTAAGAGTGACTATAATCACATTTACGGAAGTGAACATATATGATAAATATATATCAAAATACACAATTGTACTGTCAGCCGATGTCTCATCAAAATCGGGTTTGTTGACCTCGTCTGACTCATTGTAACTCTATCTTACATTGATATCCTTAATCATATTTGTAAGTATTTGTTCTATATAGTAAGCCTGTTCATAAAATCTCTTTTCCAAATAAAGAAATCTCTTTCGAATCGTGTATATGCTATGATGGAAAGAAGTAAATAAATATAACTAAAATAACTTAGTAAAAACTTTTTATAATGTGTAAGGACATATGCTCCTGTTTACAGTCTCAATTCACAAGTTTTTTTATTGACATACCACCAGAATCCGAACCCCGATACCACCATCGGGGCGAGGAATACGTAGAAACCTATATTGGTATAAAAAACGCTATATGGCAGGTTGCTAAATGTTAGGACTGTAATCAAACAGTTGGGTAAAATTTTTAGTAGAAAAGCCATGTATTAAATGTTATGGGCACGACGATAATTGCAAACCCCTTTATGATCTAGTATGTAGATAGGAATCTATAGCTTTGATAATGCATGTAAATTGCACACACTAAGTGTGAGAGAATCCTTGAATGCGTTTAAATAAATTGAAAAAATATAGGTAGACTATGTATTGCTTGCTACCACGTTCATTGTTCTATATTTTTAATATAAATAATAAAAATCTTAAGTCCGGGTCCTAGAACCCTCTGAATTACCCTTGTGAGCGAATAACGAGGAATTTAAACGCATATACGAGTAGACTGTAGTAATAATAAGATTCAGTTCGCACCGTGTGACCATAACCTACGCAATACGCAGGATCGACGCGGCTACCGCCAAATTTGCGTTCAAGGTCACTGTGACGTCATCGCCCTCCAAAACCCGGGTCAATGACCGGCGGCCATTGCGGAAACTGTTGCGCGCGTTCGGAATTCGAATTGGGGCCCTTTGTATGTGTGCGTTCGATGAACTTAATTTGTGTGCGTTCGAGGACCTTTTTAACAAAGGAGTTCCCTTTCGTTTGAATATTTTCGATAATTGCGAGAAAAGTTTTCGCCGTGGCTAATTATCTTTTATAATTGGTATGACAAATTAATTGGACGCATCCAAGTTGAATTTAAAGAAATAAATATAACGTTAGTTGTTAATATGAAATAAATTTCATTAAATTCACGCAAAAATCAAACTGATGTTTTTATAAACCTACCCAATGTATATATACTTATTACAAACAAAATGACTATGAATTTTCAAACATTAGCATACAATATCTGCTGCAATATACACGAGCTATCAAATATAAGGCGCCATGAATCTTTAAAAATAAATGTTAAAACAAGTTTCACCCGCAGCGGGTCACAAAAAAGCTATACAATGGCAGCCAATCATCTAACGGTGCTCAAATTTCGAATCTCGAGTGGGGAGCGTTAGACGCACACGCACGTAATTTGAGCCTTGCCGTATGTATTTTGATATGGTAGACAAAACTATGGTGTAATTATATTTTACTAACAGAATTTAGGTTTCGATCGAATAAAAACATCGTCGGAACAAATATTCGGGAGTTTATATATGTGAAAAAAAAATGTAAAATTAAAGAAAATTTTGAAATTTTCCTAACGTAAGTAAAATTAATTAATCACAAAATTGGTATCTACCTATATGGATTCGATATAAATATACAATTTAATATCAACGTAATAAGAATCTAATTAAGTCCTTATAAGTACTTTTAGTACATTAATAAACATATCAAAAAAGGTGATTACAAATTACAGTATTTCAATATTCACATTCTACCATATTAAAGCATAAATACCAACCTTGGCATACCTCAAAAATAATTCAGCCATATAAGTTTAAAAAAAATCATAAAGCGTTCTTTTTTCAAAAGCTGGTTCGAATTTCAAATAACTAACGCGTTAGACGTAAGGCCATGTACGGAAACCGGTTTTATTCTATAAACGGTAATTTTACCTTTTTTGCCGTCGATTCTTTGTGCGCTACTGGTTTTGAAACAGATTGTTATTTAGTTATAAATACTTATCTATAGGATATTCAATATAGGTAATTCGTAGGAAGAAATATCAAACGCGTCTCGTGGACTTTGAACTTTGTCTATTGTATGTACAATAATTTTTTTATTCGGGTTTAAAAATTCAAAATTCAAGAAACAGCAATTATGACTTTATTGAGTATATAAACTGGTAGTCCATAATAATATATATGTACATACACCATTTTTCTATTTCACGCAATAAAACAAATATATTATATATAATTAGACTTATCCGAAAGTCATTTTGTTTGGTCAAATTCAACAGCCTATGTTCCCAATGTTATGTCACAAATTGAAAATCTTAGATTTTATAATTTCTAAAGAGCCAATAAGAGACCAGTGAAACCATGTCTGCGCGTGAGTGGCCAAAATTATTACGCACACATGCGTAAGAATACAACACCGTTTTGATTTATTATAAGATCGATGTTTGATGTGGAAATCGTGTATTAATTAATTAATACTTGATATGTGTGTACTTATAATAATGTAAGATACAACATCATACACCACCCAAAAGAGGATAAGACTCTTTGTTTACCTCCAAAGTTCAAAATCATAAATTGCTCTCAAGATTCAATTAGTTTAATAAAGTTGTACGTTTAATTTTAAGGAAAAACATTCAGATACGAATTTGGCATTTAAATATATAACTAACTCTTAATTCAAATCAAAAGTAAAATATCTTAAGTATAAAGTTTTTTTTTTTCAGAGCCAAAATTTGTAACCAATAAACACTATAGACATCCATTTTCTTACTAACCAACCAACACGTACTGCAATTTAAAACTCTCGCTCCACCATTCGAAATCCTGAGTTTTTTCTAATTTCAAATCATCCAATCAGGGCTCAGTATACCAAGGTTGCGCCTGAGTGGCCAAAATTAGACGCACACATTGAAATGTATGTGTACTATTAGCATTTGAATAGGTGTCAAGAACACACAGTTAGAATAATTTATAGGTTTGAATTGTGACGCTAATGTTTTTGTTTTATATTGATCACATACGAATTAAAAACTAAACTAATTTTGATAACATACAAAAGTATGCTTTGCAGTCGAATGTGTCATCCGTTTCATTGTTTCTTTCAATAATGGCGGACAAACGTGCAAGAGGTTGACCTGATCTTAATTGATACCGCGTCAGGGTCACCCACAATGCCTAGGGCTCATAAGTGCGTTGCTAGCCTTTCAGAGGAGACGATACGCTCATTGAAGGTCCCTTACCTACTAATTTGCTATAAAATACAATGCCTCCTTAATCAAATAGAAATTACGTATATAATCAAACAAATTATCATTGCATCTTATCATCATATACACCATTGAAAATTTAATATTTTCAATTTCCAACACATTTATGGATATACTAATTAACATTAAATTTTACCGAATTGGATTAAAGCTGTTTCGTATAACTAGAGAAGGTCTCAAGCGTATTTTATAAGTTAATTTGGAAAGTGGTCACAGTAGAGGATAGCCTGAGCGGGCATTAGAAAGTTTACACTCGCTGCTAAAAAATATGAACCGTATGCACTCGCAAATGTGGCAGGCTTATGCAAATTTTTGCCTTAACATTTTATCAGGCGTTTTTAGTGGTTTAGTATTTTTATTGTTTATACTGCGGTGATACACTGAAATATAAACTAGACAAAATCGGTTTAAATTTAGTAGTTGTCAGTATATTTATACTTAATGACATAAACAAGGAAAAACAATAAACAATGAGACATTCCTTATTTCAAATAAATGTAGAATATTAATAAACATGTAGCACATAGGAAAAATATATCACATATATTTAAGATGAATTCTAATAGAGTACTTAAATTGCATTGCTGTGTTGGACTATGTGCGGAATTCGATAAAATTTCATAACCAGTAGTATATTCCGTTGCGACTAATTTTGTACACGTACCATGCTTTAAAAATTGTCCAGAAGTGTACAGTGGACTCGCAATTTTTAAGTGTAATTATCGCCGTCCATCAGTGTCGTACGCTGACGTGGCACATTTGTCTACACACTAAAGAATCCTCTTTAACGAGAAAAACGCCACTCTAACTTTATAACTATGAACTTAAATAAGCTTTTATTAATAACCGTACCTACTATAAAACTTAAATTATCCAAAGCCTCATTGGTCTGTTTGTCAGGAGATCCGTTATTCTCAGGTTTCAATCCCGTGGGAGAATACGGATTTTTGCTTATCTATATTGCTTTTACACAGATATACGAGTATTTTTAATTAAAAAATATTGTCTATCATACTTTGTTATAATAATTTATTGCACTAATAAAACTTATACCTTTATATATTACCTTTATGAATGTTAATAATTTTGATAATTAAATATGTTATCACAAATTAAAATATTCAAAGTAATAACAGCGTTTTATGGGATGCAGTTTATTGGGTCTAAATCGTAACAGTCTCTTATCTACGAACAAGTGAATTTCATACAGGATAAAAGATTCACAGGAACATGTAAACCTATTCCATTTTTTAAGTATTAATTATTCTTTCAAAGAAATATTAGTTTTAATATACACAGAAAGGGCGACAAGTCTACTTACTAGAATAAGCGCAAACGGTGAAAATTTAAAAGCAATTCCCAACACATTTTGTGTTAAGCAAGTAGTTTCAGTAAATGCTGAACAAACAATAAACGCCGAATTTCTGGCGAAATTCCACACTATCACTCCAAATTGCTTAATTAGCTTAAAAGCGTCTGCAGCACAAGGCATGGGAGGTAGCGAATTCGATAAAGTATATTATCGTGACATTGATTTAACTGAAGGCATAATGTGGTTACAATGTTAAAGGGGCCTGTGTAAATTACGCTGGTACAATAATTCTCAACAGAAATTTGGTTTTAAATACTTTTATGCTAGTAGATCGACCAATAAATATTATATGGCATACAATGGTAAGCATTGCCTCGGACCATTTTCTTCGGAGATGAATACTGGTAAAATCTGTCAACGCATTAATCGTATGCGTTATGATTCGCAAAAAATAAATCAAAATGAGATTCTAAAAATTTAAGTCACAGGTATTTGAAAAAATTAAGTTAGTAAAACTACTTGAATGATTTTCTTGTAGAGTTGACTTTTTTTGCTTGAAAATTAAAAAGAATTAGCGTTTCCGAAATAATAAATGAAAAAATATAGCATTTCGAGGTATTTAAATCTTTAAAAAAATATATACGTTACAGTAAATCTATACTATATACAATTACCCTGTTCGGGTTTATAAATAAATAAAACAAAATAATAATTAATTAATAAGCACCTAGATTCACCATGTGAAGTATATTTATCCTAATTTGATTTGTCGCCGACCAGTGTTAGTAGCCCAAACCCTATTCAAACTGCGAAAGTAAAATTATCTAATTACAGATAAAAACTAAAATAAATAAATAAAGATAAAGATTAGTTCCTAATAAGTCGTAATACAAAGCTCTTGTGCTGACTCTTTACACATGCTGAATGCATGACGAAATGGCCAACCTATATATTTTGAAGGGACTAGTTCCTGAACTAGGTCTCCTAAGAGACCTGTACTACAGGTGACTAGGCCCTTCCCTTTGAAAACCACTTGTTGGTGGTTATAACCCAAAAAAAAAAAAAAACTGTTTCTCTTCTAAAAAAAATTGGGGACTTCACATGGGGATGCAACAAACCTTTTTGGGGACTTTGGGGACTTTGTAATGTTAGACGTACAGACGTACTCTACATGAGTTACGTGTTATATGATAAATTTCGTGGGATCTGTAAATTACTTGGTTCAATAACCTGTAAATTACTTCATCTGTGAGATAATTACCATTTATCTACTATATAGTTTATTTCTTCCTAAATTTATAAACTATCAAAAATTCGAGGCTATCTATCGCCTTTGCTTTTCACCAAGATCCTTTTGCCGCGCGCATAGTCCGAAATGGCGCGAAAACAGAACACAAATTATAACAAAAACTTTTAATCTCACATACAATATTTAATTTAATTTAACAAACGTGAAATAAATAAATATTTTATTATTAAAATAAATTAAGATATCAAGATATACTTAACTAATATATCAATATATTCTAAAATAATTCAGTTAACGGGATAAGATAGCTATTCGTCTATACGAATGTTTAGTTATACTGCGTTATGTTAATTGATTTCTATTAATAGATAATAGATCTCACATATAATATTTTTATTTTTATTAAATTAAATCCAGCCTAGATATTATTATTGAATCAATTGACAAGATATACTAAACTGTTGAGTTAGCAATCCAGTTCTAAGCCACGTCATATCGTTCATAACGACCTTGTATATATACTAAATCTCTTGAGCATAAGTCATCAAAATTAGTCTATAAACGTTTTGTAATTTGTGTTTGTAATTTTCAAAGGTAAAGGTGGAAAATAATATGGTGGGTTTCTTAGATTGGCTTTTTTTAGAATGGATTTGCTACTAAAAGTGCTCAAACTTTCGTTCAATACGTAAAACTTGTAAAATTAACTAGTTGACAATCCAACGAATGTTTTATATTTAACATATATATATAAAATATACACAATACATTAAAAGGTATGCACAAAGGTATCCGTCATCAAAATCCAGACACAAACAAATAGAACAATTTACTGGGCAGTTATCTCCAGAAATGATAACTAGGAATGTTACGCCTCCCAATTTAGTGTAATCAAAGTTAACAGATTTAGCCGGCAATTTGGCGGGAATGTGGAGCGTCCGCCCACAGAACACATATAGCCTCGTGTGCCACTCAAAATTAATTCCATAATCGAAGTTTGAATTGAATTCCTCCTCAATTCATAAAAAGAACAGACTTCTAATTAATATACCAATAGGCACTCTGTTCTTTGTTATTAATTATTAATATTGTAGTGTGCCAGTTAACCATAGCTAAGGTACTGTACTGAATGTTTGATTTTTCTGTATAATGTTACGCTGAGCAATTACTGCCAATTATGTTCTTAAGGACGCTTTCAATGTAGACCTTTCGTGCTGGACTGCTGCCGACGTTTATCGTGACGGTGGTTATAATCCGCTGCTGTGGACTGCAGTACAGTAGCAGTCCGGTGCGAAACGCGTAAAATGAAAGCATATCTGACTACCGTACGTTTGTTAGTGTTGAAGAACATCAAACAAACAAAAATGAAACCCCAGTTAAAAAGCATGAGAGATGTTTTGATAATTTCCATAATTTTAACGTAGGGTAGGTTGAAAAAAGAGCCAAGGAAAACAATTTAAAAAAAAATCGGAATATTTAAATAATTCTTTCTACGAATAATATGAATGAATCAATGGTTATATTCAGCGGGAAGAAACATATAGTATGTTTAAATATACTTTTATTTCATCAGAAGAAAGACTACTGATTACTGTATTTGTCGCATTTGGAGTTGCATAGCAGGCTGCATCTCAATTTCATCTACAAATTCTGTCACGTTTATTTTTATTATTTCGATCGTTTGTACGCGGTACGAACGCACCGGCTCAATCGAAATATGTCAAAATTTCCCATTCATCTTTGAGCATTTTCTCTCTTCGTTTCCAACCTTCTTCAACTTTTAAAATATTCTTCTAAAATATTCACAACAATAACCAATGAATAACGTGTTCCGTTAAGAAATGAATATTAATTAGTGCACGGCGAAAAGTACACACGTATTAGAATTAGGCATTGTTAGGGCTTCATCCGTGCTAAGTCTATTTATTTTGCGAGCTTTTGAAGTCGTAACTTCACTCTTATTTCGTATATATATATACAGTTTTTTGTTTTGCAACGGGTAGAACTGCAAATAATTTAGGTATATCTGAACTTTCAGGAAGTCATATTAAAGTTGAGATAACTATATATATCGTTACACTGTGTTCGATATTTGTAATCCACGTTGCGATTATCCTCGAATAATGTTTAGGAATAAACACAATTGCGACCAAATTGTTGAAGCGATCAAATCATCGAGATGTATTAAATAATTAATTAACCCGTAGTTAATAGTTGTAATAATAATAGTACACCAAAACTGTTTTTAAATATGAAATCGAACCTAAGAGTCTCACCTATCACCACTGTGCAGCCAGCGCTAGTTTAGCCGTATTTTGTCGTACAAATCTTATTAGTCATTGCGCAAGTACTGCACCAAACAAAACTAACGGGTTTCTTTGATTAAATTCAATTTATCCGACTTTTCCTCCATTTTCCACGGTTGATTAACTAATTACCTACTAATTATTGAAATGGGATTTTGTTTTCTCGAATGAAATTAATTAACCCTTATTTAGATATTTTTTTTTGTAAGCCCTAGGGCTAAACAGGCATTCAGTATTTACTGGATTTTAATTATCAATAAATAAACAGTTCCGTCCTTGCGTATTATTTTTCTTTCAAAGTGAATGATCTAATTTCGTAGTGTTTTCATACACCTCGCAGTAAACCCACGAAGCGATTTAAACATACATTATATCATTACAACTGACAATACGTCCAATGGAATTCATTTGTTAAAATATTAGAATTCACTTTTACTCAGACAAACAATATAGTGCTTTAATCAAAGATACAAGTTTATATTATTATTAAAAAATATTTCTTAAACTTCTTCACGCGTATAAAAAGCGTTATGCTAAATCTTTATTTTTACAGGTGCTGGAACTACGTGTTGCAATGGGGCGATTATAGTGAGTTTAAAATGTCAAAATTATATTGTAGTCTACAACGAATCACAATTTGGTAGACCTGAAGGATTTGAACAGTAGAAGGTACACCTAGTCGGGCCATGAATAGCAAGGGAATGCTTAAACTCTGCAGTAGAACATAAATACCCCACAACAATCCGTGCGAACCCAGACTAGGTCGTCGAATAAAATTATAAAATGGTTCAGATTCACAAGTAGGAAATGAACATAATATCGGCTGATATTCTTTGGTATTGTATCGGGAGGGACCTGGATATATAAATACTAGAAGTAACAGATGCTCTGACCACGAGGAGGTCACTGTACTTTGGTAAATATACCTGGCAATGTCTTTTTCGTGTTTCCGGAGCAACATCTCTCCAATTTATGTTTCTTACACCAACACTATAGTTGTATGTAAAGTATTTAGACCGTAGGTACTCGAATTCGTTTATATAATTCGCTTAGTACAACATTCATGGCTTCCGATGCTTTACAAAATAGGATATATTTATTTGAATATATTCAAATCATTTGTAATAGCAAATAAAATACGATATTCTTTAAAGTGTCAATAATTTATAAGAACAATGACCGAAAATTTCCTTAAGCTTCACAGTAACGTGAATGCATACAGAAGAAAGCGTTTATTGTGGATTTAAATGTTGTTTTGTCAATGACATCTTCATTTTGATGATAAATCGTTTGCGTTGTTTTTAGCAATAAAACCATCTAGTTCTATAAATCAGTCACAAATCACAGTTTTGCGATGTCCGTGCGGACTGTATCGCACGTGTCGTTGTCACAACTTTGTGTTTCCGACTTAGCGATACTATTCGATTTTAAATTCTAAATCACCATATTATTATGAAAGTTCACTCTTCGTATAGATGAACATATACATGTACATTTGTATGTATGTTCGTGACGGTTGTACTCAAATTCTTCTGGTTCCATGGCGGAGAGTTATTTTCATATTCAAAATTCATAGTATCTATAAATTTCTACTAACGTACTTAGTTTTATATTAGATTTATTATAAACAGCAGAATCAAAATATATACAAAGTCACGTTACGTGAAATTTTTAAAATTAAATACATTATTACCTACAAATATTAAAAAATTCATAATTAAATCTCTAATGACCGGACCCACACTTGATTTTGGATAAATTAATCCAGTGTTTGCTACACAATCAGTTGTTGTACTGTAGAGCTACGAGCAGTTAGGCCCATATTAGGCAGACACCTGCTACTCCATCTGCCTAAGGTATGTACCGGACCTAATGCCAGATAAAAAACTGCTATTAGTTTCCTTTTAATTTATTACTAAATATGATCTTGGAAATGTATACCGTTATAGAGAAACTATCGCTGCAGTATATTTTGCAGGATTGACTCCCGTCGAAGTAATAATTCCCAGTTTGCAGTAGCTTCTTATTAAATGACCCGCCCAGAAACGCTTATCTTACGCAAAACATGTATTTATTCGTCAGTAGTAAAAAACTAATTTGCATAAGGTCCGACTAGATTACCGTGATAAATAATTTTGATTAAAATTGCAACCTAGATTTCATCAAACTGCAATACTAAAATACGTATTTACATAATCTCTAATACTAATAAGTGTCATTGAAGTCATAAATCCGGCTACGTAGACTAGATTATCTGAAACACTAGTGCCTAATACGAGCACTCACAGTTTATGGCTCCATAAACTTGTATGGAGATCTATCTATTTATTAGAGCTAGACTACAGCAGAAAGGAACGCTGCTGTACAGCTGTGAAGTGCACAATACTATAATGAACTTTTTCTACGTTCTATAGACCACTATTTCGATAAACAATAAATTATTGAGTAAATAACATTTAAGTAGTTTCCATCAGTGTTGCCATGGCAACGGGGGCTCCTTCTATTTTTTCGAAACCTTCTCGTTCATGATATAATTTTTCTTGTGTGTGTGGTCTATGTTCTTTAACTATTTAAGTATACATCGTAATATGCACATTATTATTACAACTAACACGTTGTTATAATTTGTGATTTAAAGTTGTAATAAAACAATCTTGCGAGGGGCAATTCATAATTCATACGTTAAAACTGAAAAAAAATCTTTTTAATGTATGTATAATTAATTAAATTGTATATACTATCTATTTGCATTATTTCAACTATATACTTAAAATACAATTACCTTACACACCAATATTGAGTAAGCAACAAAAATAAAACAGCCATGACCTATCCCAACTCAGAAAAAACGGTGTCAACGCACGCGCACACACACACACATGTCACACAAGCGCAAGGGAATGGGATTGATGCGCACACGAAAGTAGTGAAGATTTATTAATTAACTTGGCTTTAGCGCGGCTTTGCTTGGAAAGTATGACACCTTATAAATATAGCCATTAACATGCAGGTTTCCTTTAAGCGATACAGTACACTATAATATAATAATATTTGCCCTAAATACCTGATCCTACCAACGTATTCGTTGATTTGGTATAAAAGCCGATAGATGCTGTGTAAAAAGGGAATTCTTTAACATGAATATATATTTTTAACTAGCTTATAACGGGGCTCTAGTTGCATGCATTGATGATATTCGTGTCTGTGATTAATATAATAATAATGATATGTACCCTGAATACAGACCTAGAGACCGGTTGCTTATAACGGCTGCTGCAAAAATAGGGACTCTACTTTTTTCAGCTAAAATTTCTTTTGTAAATTAGAAACTTGGTATTCCTTTTTTATATTAATTTCTGCCATGAAATCTCGTCGCATTAGGCTTTGAAGATGATGAAGAGGCAAATGAAATTAAATTGGAGCTCTATTATTGACGATTATCTTTAATAATCGAAATCCGCACTTTATAAATGAATCGGTACATTTATTTTATATTCAAACTTCTTATAAAATTAACCACAGCTTAAATAACTGAGCAAGGCGGTGAAACGTACAAAAGATTAAAATCTCGGTTATTTCTTGAACATTTACCTATAATTTAAGAATCTCACTTGCACGATGCGCCGGCGCAAATTCGACGCGGCCTTGATGTCGGTCGTCGCCGTCGTTTTTACTCGCGAAATAAGATGCAAGTATCACTGGAGGAATTTAAGACTTCAATTTTAGTACGAAGTGAATATATACTTACCTTCGTATTTTTTTAATATTCTTATTCATTACAGTTTTTGCAGATTATCAATAGAAATACCATGAATAATTTAAATTTAAATATTAAATATAGGTATCTAGTATCTACCGTGCAAGATGGCTCATGCCATCTAGTGAGACTTCTATTAATCTATGATAGCTACCAAAAAATATAATTACTGACAAAACAATGGAAAACACAATTAGGTATATGTATAAAAATATAAATATATAATAAATAATCTTCATGTTAAACTTCTACAATGCTTATTTATAAAAAATATAAGTAAATGATTAATTTTTTTGCTCATCAACATATAGTTGTCAAACCATTAATATATCTATGATATCATGTCTTGGATACATAATCTATGACATTTTATAAACCATAAACAAACGTCAAAAAAAAAACGAACAGGAATTCGCGCGCTTTTGTAATAAGACAAAAAACTCCGGCCAAACGTTGCTCTAGGGTCAATGGCTCGCTCACGTCATTCTTATATTGCATTTTGGCCAAACGAAACAGCGGAACTAGCGCCATCTCTCTCCAACAAACGAACCCTACTCAATTTTGTGCGATGAATACAGATTATCTCATTCCTACATTTTGAAATTCGGTATGTGAATGTGTGTAACAAAAATAATTTTTGCGTCGCATTGAATACAAACAATCGTTATATGAATTTATATTGTTCATGTTTTATAGACTTTTATGATCTTGCATTTAAATGTTAATTTTATGAACAGTTCATGGATTCTGTCACTTTTAACATTATTGACAATTGAACATTGAAATTATCTATATTTTTGGAGTATAGAGATATACTTTATAGTATTATTTTTTAATGTTGGAGTATCTTATAGTTACAGTGTTTACCACTATATAATACATATATCTAGAATGTTTATTACTTATATATAAGTGCTTTATATACGAGCATTTATAATACATATTGTGTATAATGTTTTTCAATTCATACTTAGCCTAAAGCCTCTATAAACATTAAATCGTTAATTTCTTAGAAATACATTTAAATGTAAGACGTTACGTTGCGGTAGGTCATGGATGTTGTCAATGTGTGTGTGTGAATACGTGAAACGATTTTTGGACAAGTGTTGAACCGGATTTAATACAGACATTAACAATCGCCCATTTGAACCATTAAAAGACAATTGTTAATGTCTGTAGTAAATCCGGTGTTCTCGAATATAATCTACGTTTTGCAAATTTATTTTACTCTTAAATAATTTCTGCCTATTCCGCTGAGGCGACTTGCGACATCTATGAGGAATATTTAGCTGATGCGTCTATCATAAAACATCATTTATCCGAAACAACAAAATGTTATATTTTAAGTTGATTTTGGGAATATGGGAAAACTGGCAACATTCTAAATTTCTTTATTTGTTTGAAAAAAATGTGTCTGTTTGATTGTATATGCGAGGTTTAAGTTCGAGTTTCAATTCCGGGGAAAGTTTTACACAAAAGCTTACGCGCTTATTCGACTGAGATCTGTACGTAAAATTGAGTACAATCTTAAGATCCGGGTCTAAGACTTTATAAAGGGGTGTTTGACCGTGACCACAAATAAAAGAGCCATATCCTGTCACCTGCTCTGCTAAAAACTCGTCTAGGCCGGTTTCATAAATTTTATTTTAACTAGTATTTTAACAAATTTTTAATTATTGACTTAGGTGTATGTCAAATGGATAGTTACTTGGCTCTGTGGTTTATTTGATGTTTATTTATGTATAAGGTAAATATGTTTTGACATTTACAATGGGAACCGAAATGTCATATGACAATAACTTGCCGATTTATTAAAGCTAACATATACAATTATATTGACTACAAAATATTTATTAACATCAACTATTTATATATAAAATATATCATCTGAAAAATGAAACACAATGAATAATTCATTTAAAAAGCACGTAGTTCAAGAACGGTTTGATAGATTTAAAGGACACAAATTTATTGAATTCGGCTCCACTTTTGTTAATGTCTAGACATTAATATACAACACAATACAATTCTTAGCGGATTAAATCGTGAATTTATTACATTACTGACGCTTTTTCTAGTGCTTTCCAGCTTTTTGTAGTTCTTCCCACTGAGCGGTTAATTAAATTATTTGTAAATAATTATTTGTAATATCGGAATTATTACCACGACAGAAGAAGAAAAAGTCAAATTCAGAGCAATATAAATGTTAACAAAACTCTTTAGTACAAACACAATACGATAGTTATTATATTACATGTATAATATGCAAAAATAATCATGGCATGATCTAATGATTGAAAAAGCCGCTGGTAAAGCACATCGCTAACGAACGCCGCTTTAGGAGGCCTGTCGCCTGCGGTTACAAAAGCAGAGAAAAATGTTATTTTTTTCCACTAATCACACATCATAATAGCAACCTATTCTGTAATTAGTGACAAAGCATTTCAGGTCATTAACCCGAAAGGATTAGCAAAGAGTTTATTGTTTATTCTTGTTGATATAAGGGGTTGATTTGAGCGCACCGCCAATCGGTTGTAGATAGGGATGGTTGGGGATTGTTAGCGGAAAGCGCTGAATAGACAAATGCAGCGCTTGCACACGTAATTTCCCGAATGTGCTGTTGGTAACCTCGCTTCGGATAAGTTTCTTCAGTTTTCGGTCAGTTCCCGTTTTGCTGGGAAATAGACAGAATATGAGAATTGAACTACTTTGGTACTCTTATTACATATAAGTGTGTAATCTATATTTGTGCACACTATGGTATAGTGTGTAATTTATTTTCCACGTTTAAACAGATATTTTTTGATAAAAAAAATAAATAGATATATTTATACATATAAATGTGGCAAGTTGTGGTGAATCCTGAACTAAATAATCAATGATTTCATTACCGTGGCATCACACTTCTCAAATATCATACAATATATTATTGTAGTCACGACAACGTTTTGGGAATCTTACCATAGTATATTACTTAGAAAAACTTTTAACGGTATTTTTTGACGAGACCACCAAAAGTTGTGTAATAATAATAACACAAAATTTGTACCTTTACATGATAACTATTGATCACCTCAGAACGTTTGCGAAGGTTTTGGAATATAATTGAAATGAATCATAGAATACAATTGACAATAACATACACCTCTTCATAGTTGGATGCGTTTTCAGCGCTACAATGATCTATGAAGCACTTCCCGCTAGAGGATGTGATCCTCCCCTAGATGCATCCCCACATTATTACAGATTGATGAATTACAGCCGGTCATTCAACTTTAATACATAAAACTGCGCCTAGATAGATCTATTTAAGCCTTAATTGGCTGGGGAGAGTCCAAGAACTAGGATATAACAAAACCTTTTTTATTAAATGCCTTTTTTCCTTTTAATATGCGGTGATTGCATATGTAGGTTTTATATGCTAAAGTACCATCTATGCATACAACTTTCAATGAAGTTTTCGTTAACAGCATTACCATATTGACTCGTTAGCATATGGGCGTTTTATGCGTTTCATTAAAGGACTCAAAATCAATGACCCAGAAATCACCAAAGCCTTAACTTCAGAATTAAACAAAAGTACCCCTGATTTTCTATGTCTTTCTTATCTCCCGCCGTCGGTGCTTGCGGCGCAGGATTTTTATCAGTTAATTTCCACCGCTCGCTTTCTCAATTCTGCTCCTGGTTCTGATACGGCAGATGTCATAAACCTTCAGTCTCTGATCTCCGCGCTTGTGTATTCGGAGCCTTTGTGCCGATTGGTTTTACGATCGTTTTTTTTTCTACCGGTTTTTTTCCTTTATTTTTCAAAGCTATTCGGTTTCTGAGCAAATTATGCCTGACACCTCAGTAGTTCTGTGGATGCCAACAAACCTACTTGAAACGTACAATTCCCGTGTTTAAGTTATTATGAAAAATCTGTAATTCTAGATGTACAGTTCATTAAAATAAAATCAAAAGGAAACTTTCAAAATAGTTCACCCCGCAATAGTTATGCGGCCCTTAAGACCTCAAACGAATTTTTATGACGTACACTAAAATTTAAATCACATTTCGTACGTGTGAGGGGTAGATCAAAGCTCGCCAAAATAAATATTAATATTCTCGTTTGTGGATTGTAGTGTCTTGAGGGTGATCGCCGTAATTATTTCAAGGGAAATTATTTTTGTAATGAGGTTTCGATTTAAGTTTTACTTGGGAGCTAGAATTCATGCAGAGTGCTATAATACACATATACAAGATAGTTTCCGATGAAACGTACTTCAATACATATTAAGGAACTAGGAAAATATAAATTAGATTATTGGATATGCTGACCGCTCACTCAATCTTTCTTAAAAGTCAAAAATATCTTTTTTTAGGTTTATTAACGTTTATTAAAAAATGAATAGGTGATACTCCTAGTAGATTTTAATATAGCAACAAAAATTCTAAGGAAAAAAATATGTTCAACAAAAATTAAAATCCGTAAAAATAGTCCCCCGCCCGTCCGGTGACTACATACACTAACCTACACTAATGTGAATCGTCTTGTCCGTAATGTGTATGTGTGTGTGCATTTCGTAGGTTCGTTCACCTCTCAGTTAGGGAAGTTGGGAATAGTGGTGCATTAGAGTCGTCCGTAGACATATTTTAAGATAGTCTTGTTGAGTTTTTTCAGTACACAATATAAATAATAAAAAGATTTGTTTATAAACTTAAGTTAACTAAATTATATTGTTATAAATGTGTTAAATTATTTTCCCACCATAACCTGTTCCTTATTACTACATCATGAAGGTATAGTGTTGGTAAAACGACGAATTTAAATGTTTTTTCGTTAAGTTTACTCATACGTATTATAACAAAATTTCTAATTCCTATCACTTAACAATTTACCAATTGACCCGAGCAATTTTATGAAATTATTTTAACGAAATAGAAATTGCCATATCTTATTTAGTACTCTCATAAATGAAATGTCAATCACATTAATCTTCCAAATAGATTAGATTAGACATATGTACGAAATCTATTTATGATATACGGAAAAATAATCTTTTGTTTCTTAAGTATATGAAAAAAATGATAGCAGCGGCTCCATTCCCTTCCCATGCGTCCGATATTTAACCAAGTCGCGGAGTTGCATTTTTGCAACGCACGCACTTGTCGGGCCCGTATGCGTGCACACAGACACACATACTTGGAATTATACATAACAGTAAGCGCTCGATAATAAATATAATGACTTTTTGAACGAGCTTGTTTTACGAATGTAAACTAAATTAAGATTTTAAATCTATTCGGTTAGAGGAGTAAAATAACATTTGAAGACAAAAACGAACTTATATTGATTATGGAAATATCATCTATAACGTATTTTTTGTTATTTCCTCCTCTGAATATGTTTGATTTCAATGATCTCATCTATACTTGCAAACAAACAATCATTCTAATTGAATAAGGCGTAAAATCGATTCGGCACACTTCTCCACTGACATTTAACTCTTCCTTCCCAAAGAGTTAAAGCGTGTAACAATTGAAATTTTTCGTGTAACACGAGATTGCTATTAACAATTCACACCTTTTGAAATCATCCCTTGCACTTATCAAAATCTCCCCTAAAGATGGGAACAAAACCGTCCATACAAAAATTTTAAAAAAGATGTCCCTTAATAGTGAAGTTTTCATACAAACCTTGTTTTTGTAATGAGTGTCACTGCATTATGGTGCCGAATATAGGTACCGGGTGACGCAATATATCTTGTAATTATGAACCAGACAGATCTGAATGCAAGTTATAAGCGATTAGTTATTAATCAAAATATTTATAGAGCGTTTTATGCGTCTGAATGTCGAGATTGTCTCACACTGTCCTGTGCTGTCCCTGTCTCCTTACCTTCCGATTTGTATAGTGCACATTAATTAATAGATTAACAAAAGTTCAAATGACAAAACCCCTTCGTCTTTCAGTTTTATTTAAAAAAATATATCTATTTAATAAAATCTAAGCTACGAAAATAACTTGTATTATATTACTAATGCTTAGGTATTATTATTCTCAAGCTTCGCTCTTGCTTTGTAAACTGTCTATAAATTTATAAATTGAGAATCTAAGAAGAAACTTGAACTTCATTTTAAAAAACATCGTATTGGGAGTTAGTTAGGTTCAGTAAGTCGATTCCAAAAATCATCCAAAAGTAAATTGTTCGGAATGGCTTCAGAGATTCATCAAGGATAAAATTTAAATCGCAGACAGCGCAGCATTTATGTGAAAAAACATTGCTTTGAAGCCTATCAGTCATCGCCATTCGCCGAAATAGTTTTTAGCTATGTACCGAAATGAATGCGTCCCAAATTCAAAAATGTTCGCAAAATTTTCTATATATTTTTAACAATGGACTTCACCAAATATGAGAACATGCATTATTACAATAGAGTTTTTTTCGTACGCGAATTTTGCCTGATAGGCTGTACTGGACAATGTATGACTTTATTCAAATAGTAATTTTACCTTTTTTACTATAATAATTTCTTTACTCTAATTATTACTTTTTAAATGTTTTGTAATTTTTATCCCTGTCTTCTCCCGCAAACCTTAAATTGTATAATGATATCAATCTCATGGTAGAGACGTAAGAGTTAAGACTTTAACAATCAAATTTAATAGCATAAACGCTAATTATTATGAAGAATAAATTAAAATTGTAATTTTTAGTCTAAACATCTAAATCTTCAATATCGTTTTTATTTATATACGAATTAATAACAAAGTTATATCGGAGTTATGTGCCGGTATCTGGCAACAAAAATATATTTAAATTATGCGCGTACCCTCGCCGTCTTTGAGAAATTACTAAAAATAAATAAATAAATATAATTAATTAATCAGGACTTGCGGGTCCATTGTTCAAAAACCCAATAGACAGATTGGAGTACTCCGCGAAAAATCTTTACAATATATAATAAATAAATATGTCTCTAAGATACATAGACGATAAAACACGGTGTCATTAATCTCAATAGTAGAACATAGCTTACTGAATATTAAACTAACTATTAAAATCGCTTCCTCCCATACCTTAAGCTAAATCAAAACAGACCCCTTTATTTTGGCCCCATCGTATTTCGGTTCTCCAATTAGTAAACGCTAATTGTGATTTTTTTAATGAATTCCCAAACACGGCTGGCACACTATTAAATGAAAGTTGAAACAAATTCAACTTTGTCACATGTGCACAAAGTCCATTTTACATTGAACGGAAAAACTAATCTTTTTCAAATACCTAAATATGTGGTGTTAGAAAAGTGTGGGGTCTATCATTTTTTGGTTCTAACGCCCTGTGATTGGTGTATTACGATTAATGTTAGAATAACGCCCAATGGACTTTTATCTGTGGATTTACCGGTTATTTTATGTACTATTACCACTATCGTAACTTAATGGCTGACGCAAGACACATCGTTGGTTCGATTCCAAAACAATAATTATTTGGAAAAATTATAAATGAAGTTGTAACCAGTTATATATAGGACGTTATAGCTATTATATAAAGACTTATTGTCAGTTCTGCCCCTCTAGTTTTGGAAACAGGAAGTAGAAGTAAATAAAAGTAAAAAAAAGTTTACCGAAATGAAATTTTAATGAATTATCAATAAATAATTGTACGTTGTATAGACCCGTAATCTAAAAGGGAAACGTTTACAATTTTGACGTAACTAGTTTAAACACGCGGCCTTGCTCGTGCCAGGTTACTGAGCAGGATAACGACATCCGAAGTGCTTAACGCATATAAATTGTGAACTCGTGTGAACTGCGAAATATTCATTTGAACTTTAGAAATAAATCTGCGATGATCAGATTCGGTTTTTATATTTGATTAAACAATCCGAAAGAGTATAACGCCAATTTTGTTTGGCAAATTAAGGGATTTATTTAATTAATCCATTAATCAAATTATCTTAATGCATAATATGTCATAAGTACATATTTCTGTGTTTGTTCCCATAGCATTTACGTTTACAGGCTCAAAGTTGATCTGCTTTCTAATCAACCCGAAGAAATTATTGTCGCTGCTCTGGATATCCAGTTCCTTGTATTACATGATTTCTAAAAAATAGCTTTTACGTAATTAATTTTTAAGCTTGGCAGTGACTTGGACCAATCCCATGTCGTAAGTCCTTAAGGTATTATTAATTTAGGGGAACTTTTTGGTGAAGGCAAGCTCAGCCTTATTCGCATAAAATATTTCTAGTTTCTAGTGCATATTGATAGTTAATAAAAGACAAAATTCTCTCAAAGTGATACAAATCATTTTTCCGTCCCCATGTTCCGATTGTCTTCAACTTTTAATGCTTCTGTACTTAGACGATCCCATTTATATACTTTAGTAATTTTTATTTTATAATAGTTTTATACATGCCGATTTTACATGTTTAATTCTCATAATGATCAAATTTAGTTAGTCTACTCTTACTATATACTGTATATTAAATTTAAAAAAAATCCAATATAATTGATATGTAGTTATGTAATTTAATCTTATCGATTGAATCATACATGTTTTTTGGTACGTATACAAAATAAAGACAGGGATTCCATTTGTTTATTTCGTGGGAAGGTTTTAGGTAAGCCTTGACAACTATTGTAAATCAATACTGCGAGAATGTTTACGTATACTGTGAGATGATTGAAATGTACAAAATATTTACCCTATCATAACTAGATTGGCTATTCTCTGAAACTGGACCTCTAAGCGTTCACTATCGCTTTGCTGTGGTGACGTTATCGTATCGAGGTAAACATACGTGAATAGGTCGTCTATTCTAGGTCTATGATATATGTGCACTGTGCGTTAAAGCCCTTTCGGTGGGGAGTAATTCAATAGCACTCAACTTTTGTCTGGAGTTTTCGGCTATTTTAAAAAACGGTTGAAACCCACACCCTTTGCGTTATTGCCAGTTGTAAGCAGCTTTATTCGCCTCGTAAATCGAACATTATTATTCAGTGAATATCCATCTAGCAGCATCGGATATTTAGGCAGAATGTTTCCACAGGCACCCACAAACACGGGACGATAATATAAAATAACTACTTTATAATACCTCATATAATTATTTATTATTTTAATATTTTTTGGCAAGAAGATATCTTACCATATATCATTTCTGTTTCATCGTTTTCCTACACATTCTGGCTTCGTATTATGAACGGCCAGTTTAATATTGTAAAAAAGAATTTTTAATATTGTAAATGGTCATTACATATTGTAAAACCTTATTAGTTCCAAAATGGATGACGCCAATGACGTCAGTAAAATTTGTCATACTTTCTATTTCCGTTTAAGTGTCAAATTGAAATATTGTTTCTTCCTGTGACATTAATAAGAGAATTTTCTCAGAAGCCTATAATCGAGAAATAAAAATGGCATCGCGAAGAACCGAAAACGCTCATATAGAGAAACTAAACCAGCTGTTTTCAGACTCCGGACTGGAATGTTTGCGAACTGCCGTTGAGTCTGAGGAATCGTCTTCTGAGTCTAGAGAGGCTGAAGAATTAGGTATAATCTTACTATCAGTATATTGCTATGTTAATCTATTGTAAAGAAAATATTTTCGAAAAATTCTAAACAAAAACAATTGTTCTTATTTTGGTAAACATTGAAGAACTATTTTAATAGTTCGCATATTTTTCTTACTGTGTGCCTAAGATTTGCACTTTTATAAAATAGCTAATGAGTTATTCACCAAGACACAATAAACTACTGATTTTTTGTGAAATTTACACACAGTCACAACAATGATTACAGCTGTACAGATGACTAAAAGATTTTACATGAGGCCCATTTACCACCTATTAATGATCTATTCCTCATCTTTGTGGTGTCTTTTATAATAAAAATTACTACATGAGCTTGCGGCAATGCGGCCTCTAGTCAACGAAAGATATCAAAACAAAAAAATAATTCAAATTTCTTTCAGACAAAGTGGAAGAAGAACAAGAGACTGTAGTCGAACCTGATCTCATAGCGGATACGAAGAGTCAGGTGGAAGAGGAAATAATAGAAGATAAGCCAGAGATCTTTCCCACGCCTTCTCTAAGAAGACTTCTGCCAGATCGTTTGCGGAAGGTTATATTTACGTATTTCGTCGTCAAACCCTCTTGCAAGTCCGTGGGCACATATGATTAAGTACTACACACATACATTTTAGTACATATTGTTTAAAAATACTGAATAATATACAATAACGGGTACCGCACTGTTTGGTTCAGCTACAATTTCTATTCAAAGTTAGAAAACTAGAACTAGTTTATAGAAGAATCTCGATTTTCTAGATTGAAGATCAAAATAGAATCCACGTGCTTCCAGAAGAGTTCAAAACTGATTTTGACTCCAATCTTATCCCGAAAATAGCCACTACGCCGCAACAAAGATATATTGATATACTAGGTGATTACCAGAACATGTTGTTTGTGGGTTAACTTACCTTTAATGCACTACATACAAAAATAACTCCTTATGCATAAAGGTTTTCTTAAAAGGCGTATTTTGTTTTATGGTGATAAGGGAACAAGAACATTACAGGTGAAATGACAGGTTGCGTGCAATTCAAAAAGAGTCTAGCTGAATTCTGGTTTCTGGACACATTGGCTAACCTGCTCCGGCGCGCTCAAGACGATGAAATGGACAGACGTAAGAAATTTTTGTCAGACATAAAATACTGTGTAATAAAATAGTATGTTAGACCTTATTCAGACAAATCTGAATGTTTAAAACAACCGAACCGATGTATGAATTTCAGAATTTAAATTTAAATATTTGTTATTTTGTTTGTTAGGCAGAAAACGAACAGGAGCTTCATTTTCATTTGTAAAAACCTTTTGAAGAGATTTAAACATTTATCATAAAAAGACTGGTTCTAGTCGCGACTCATATCTGATTAACTGACATCTAGCGGTGCTTATATAAGCTACCGTTACAACTGCTAAAAACCTACATGCGACATCTAGGAGGAAAAAATAGAATGTAGATAATGCTAGCAATGTCCATCTGAGTAATGAAGATACATGCATTGCCTGTCAGTTGCCGTGCGTAGACCTAAACATTTGCGTTAGTACTACCATTTAAGAGCCAATAAAATAAAAGACTTTATTGTATATTATGCAAAATAAAAAGTCTTATTTCTCCCTTAAGTAAAGAGGGAACTTTATATTTTAATGAGCGTCTGGTCTGTTTACCCGCGAAACAACACGTATATTCCTCGTTCTATCAAAGTAGAATTAAAAGCTTACACAGGTCAACAACAGTATTACTATTGTTGCAGCATCACAAGCGATCCTTATCCTATGGTTCTGCGAATGGATGAAAGAGATGCAGCACTTTGATGCAGCTGATCGCCAGCGAATGCTAAAACGCTTCCAGGTCTATAGATTTTATATCTACTGGATTAAACTGCATCAGAAGAATAGTATAATAAATTTTACGTATATTCGAACCCATTACTACCAGATAAAATATCTGAAGATAAAGTTCATTCAAAATTTTTCCTTATAGTCCTATTTTTCCTTCTACCTCTAATGTACTCACAATTTTCCTACAATGAATATGTATTTATTTTATTAAAGCACAACATGCTATCAGCAGCCAAATTTATTGGTGAAGAAGAGCACCTGCCGACTCCTCTTGAAGCTGGGGTCTTCTACAAGTCATTGGAAGAAGTGAGCTTCGAGTCATCAATGACGTCCCCCCAGTCAAAACATCTGGTGACGTTTGAGAACGCTGCATATGAGTGCTCATTGAGGGATCTGATCAATATTATGCATTATATTTATGACTTGTTAGTATAATATTTAGTATAAATCAAAAGTTTATCTAAAAAAACTTTATCGAGTTAACATGAAAGTATGTTTTATAAAAATAGGTTTATAAAGATATTTTACTCAAATACAAGAAACAATAAATTTACTTCTATAACATGCTGGGGAACAATATCATTTATGAGAGGAATTATTTCAGGTTCAGTACAGACTATCAATATGACCTGGTCCGATCCATTTTCACCTTTAGTCCTGAATATAAACTAATTGACACGAAATATCAAGTACAAAATCCCAAGCGTTTGTTTGCGCCACTCAAGATTAAACCTAAAAAAGATAAGCCGAAGAAGGACGTGAAACCGCAGAAAGGAAAGAAAAAAGAAGTGGATACTGAGGAATATTTGGCGTTGCTCGAGGTACGTGAAATTGTCATTTCAATGGTTATCGCAATTGGTACTGGTTATGATTATTTTACTGATAATTTAATTGTGTATCTTAGCAGGCCTGCCTCGCTAATAGATTTTTTCTATTAAATCTAATGTATAAAATTCTCGTGTAGTGGTGTTTTGTTTCCTCCGAAACGGCTTTCCCGATTGTCATGAAATTTTCTGTGCATATTGGATAGGTCTGAGATTCGGATATCTATTTTTCATCCCCCTATTTTTTTGATAATTTCTTATTTTTTATTTATGATACACATAGAAAATAAAAAATAGGAAAATTGTATGCATACAAAAATACATAAAACCCTAAAATTTACCCCTCTACGATCAACCACTATTTTTTATTTATAATTTGAAAATTGAAATCACATGTATGGCAAAACAACGTTTGCCAGGTCAGCTAGAATTGCTATATATTTTCAAAGAATAAATTTTTTAAGTTAAACACAATCCCATAACGAAAGATTTTTTCCAGCTTAGAGCAAGAGATGAGAGGCTACAAGATGAACAAGAAGAGATAGATAGAGAGAACTGGCATCGACGTCAGCATATTTTGCCATTGCAGTTTGCAGCTGATGACGCATTCTTTGACAAGTACTGGCCTCCACCACCACCAGAACCTGAACCAGAACCAGAACCCGAGCCTAAGGGCAAAAAAGGAAAAGGAAAGAAATAGAAAAGAAGATATTGTTTATTATGATTTATTCGCTCCGATAATACCTTGTAGCAATTACGTTTGCAAGCTTGGTAATAAATAATTTGGTTTAACTAAGATTTTTTATTTCAAAACCAATACTTTATTAACCCATATCTTATTACGAATGACAACCTCATCCTCTCTGGGCTTTGGTGTATGGGGCAGGTATAGAGTTCAGTTACGATGTATCATAAAAGGAATATGGTATTTCGTCAATTTGATAATTTATGAAAATATATAACGAAAATTGTTCACCTATTAGGTTTCAGCAAAAATATACATATTTATCTCGATAAAATATACAACCTAACCATATCAAATTATTTCTTAAATTTCCTCCGCTACAAGAACGCTCTCTGATTGGCTACGCCTTGTGTTACGTCACGTATAAAGTAAGGGGCCAACGATATAATATTACAATGATGGTGACTGATACTAACGGTATAATGATTAGTTGTAAATGTAATTGTGTCTCGGCTGTTGTATGTAAGGACACAGTTGCCTTTTTGATGTATACTCATCGCAGTGAGGAACCACCATGCCAGAGATATATAGGTTTTGTATTAATCATATTCCAATGAAAAATAAAGCCTATTGTTCTAATATAAGATCTCATTGCAACACCATACTCTACATTTTCCTTTAAGATATATTATGACATTGTTTCCTTCTTGGTAGGCGTCAAAGCTTGCCTTGATAAAATTTAATGTAAAATAAGAAAGTGTACCGCAAAGCTTTTGTAATGTTAATAAAACAAACTATTTGAATAATGGTATTTATTCTATCGACAGCATATACAACGTAGAAGAATACTTTTAATTTTTCACTTTAATAGACAGTTGAAGCTACACAAATTGAACACCTTACTACAAAGTCATTCTTATCTTATTAATATATCCGCATACAACTTGGTCAGTCATAGCGAAGGGAAGATTACCCCGCTTATCTTACCAAACTAAAATACGACGTTCATATTTAACCATTAAATGTAGTACATAAGAAACGATTAATTGTTAGTAAATAATCATTAAACTATGATTATTAGAAGATATATGATTTCATACTTAAATTATTTTCATTAAATATTATCGATAAACATAAGAAAAATCATTAATTTACTTATTTAAAATTAGTAAACATTTATATAATCAAATTGGAACATGTATTTCAATGTCACTCACAACAGCTTTCCTCAGTACCAAAAAGCGTTTATTGTTAAGAATGTGTTGTGAACTGATACTGATAATACATATTTCAATAAATGAAAGTGTGCGTTTTCTATGTAAATATTGCACAAACTAACACTACATTACATTTTGGTTAATACACAATCACATACATTTGGTCTTTTAATATTGAGCAACGCACGATAAACAAAATAAAGAATAATACAAAATTTAGAAAAACACAAGTCGCTTAATCACAAAAATTGGAATGTGAACACAACTAAAATCTTTGTGAAACTGTTGAAATTGTTGGTCTACTATATAATTAAAAGAAGTGTCAATAATTCACTTATAAATACACATTAAGGCATTTGCTTTAAATATTTCTGCATTTGAATTACTTTTTAATTTTACAAAGTCAAAAACATTTATAAATATATGTATTGCATACCAACAGAACCACAATTTTCACAAGATTCCTCAAATGTTCGAAATAAGCCATACATTGTAAGACTCATTAATATAGTAGTACAAGTCTATACTACGGTTGTTGTAACACATACAAAATAATCAGCCTGATTGCATGCTTAACCAAATGACCGATAAATTCATTACTGTCTCTTTTGATCAAATTATCTTTATGTTGTTATGAATGTAGATAAGGTAAGTTGAAACAGGACAATTGGAGCAGTTTATGAATATTTATAATATTATGGAGTTGTATATTTTGAGTTTAAATAATAAGTTGCTCTAGTTAACAGTCAATAATGCAGAGCATACACAACAACGATTTACCATTGTATACAACTACCATATCGCAGTAGGCATTAGTTATCATACAATTTTTTCAATGATTAAACTGATGTAAATTGGCAAGGCATCATGTGTAATTTGCAATTTTTTCATTTGCAATTTTTTCATTTGCAATTCAACACAGTAACACTGTATCCTAATCAGACTGAATATTTCCAACTTTTAAGTATTCACTGAGACAGAAGTTAAACAATAGAAACTATAATACAAATTTATTTTCACTAAAATAATCATCAGAAAAATGTGTAAATTGTTCATATATTTCCAACTTGTATTTTGTGTGCCCAATTATTAGTATATACAGAATTTACACCTGAGTTTCATAGCATAAATACCATAATTGCCGACTCATAGGGAGGTACAACTTAAGAAGATAAGATATTTCAAACATTTAAGTTAGAGTTTACTATTGAATAAAAATGAATAATATTGGAAATTATATATCTAATTTCATAACCAAAGAGCTTGGCTTGACCAGAGGGCTTGGTTCTATTCCAATGTAATAATAATAACAATTGTAATAAATTTTCAATGGTTATTACATTCCCTAACTGAATGTAGAATTATAATATCATTATTCCATTAACAGGAATTATTGAGTAAAAATTTTAACATTTGTGAGCCTTCCATGAGATCCAATGACAAAAAATAACATGAAAATTGCATTCCAGGTTTTTTTTATTGTAAACGATTCAGAGAAGCAATTACGTTATTTGGCATATGCCCACGTGTAAAAACAAATACTCGTTTACTTATATTGGCAGTGATATATAGCCTAATACTAGAGAAATTTCTATATTTTTTTAATTCAAAAACACAATCTATTATATTATTACACATTTATATATAATACATATTTTAACTGGCCAATATAAATGCCCTATAACTTACAAATTGAGATTTTTACTCCCAGTAATATATACCTATTATTTACATATCATTCCTACTATAAATGCACAAACAGTTGTATTATTGTAACATAAAACCTTCATGATTGTAAACTTATTACTAAACTGCTTACAACGCCTTGAACGGAGAAGGTTTCGAACCAAAGTATTTTGAAGTACTAATATGTAATAGATGAAAACATTATTAAAGGCCATTAGCCACTTTTGATGGATTTTCTTATACATAACTCTTATATAAACTTAATTCTCCTCGGTCAAAAGGACTTCAATCAGATAATATTGTCTTTTATTAACATAACTATTAATCATTTAAAGAAAAACACTTTAATGGATTAAGTTATGTATTTTAGTTCAAACAGATGAAATATTTCACTTTTCAAGAGTCAAAGAAAATTATTTTCATACCATACAAAACGTTTACGTTCGTTATTAATTAATACTGATCCATTGTGATATTTATTAAATAATGTTGTTTTTAGAGAAGAGAAGTTGATTAACTGAATATGGGTAAGTTATTTATACATTTCCAGTTTTGAGATGTAGTTATCTGTAGCCAATATACATTCAGTGATTTATAGCTGATAATTTTAATTACCTTTTCATTGTGCCACTCTGTCATTGTTCACTTTACACTTTGTGTACACTTATCACTTTACACCGGATCCATATGGCACTAGATGTGAATGGCAGGCTCCGGGTTCGATTCCGGTCGCTACAGCAGTGCGCGTCTACACTCGTCCCTATACGCGCCTGCCGAGCCCCGGTTTCATGTTTGCCATCTGAAATTAAACAATTAATAACAATTATTTTCTATGAATACTATATCTCCACCACTAAGGCATTACATGGAGTTGTTAGAATGTGATTCTCTAATAATTACTTTCTCGAAGATAACATATCTTAGATAAAACGTCAGTCAAGAATGCCATGTTACACAATAAAAAATAATTTTTGTCTGTAGTCTTATTAATTTTCACTACTTCTATGATGTGGCTATTGTCTCAAAAGCACTTTTAAGTTTAGTCGTTTATTATAAGAACAACAATTCACAATAAAACAAGTTTGACAAATAAGAACTCAATTTTGAAATGATTTATTTACAAAACAATTACGGAGTAACACTGTTAAGGCATTGTTAGTCATAAATGCATGAATGACTGTTTACTTGCTATATTTATAATTAACAAATATTAAAAAAAAAAGCCTAAACTAATCTAAAGTATTTGTAATATTCTATATACATTAGGTAGAACGAGATATAAGGCTCCATTAATTTTTTTTTTTGGGCACGAACTTCAAAAGCCAGCTAGGCTGATGGATAATCAATGATGAATAATTTATTCTCATTTTAAAAATTTCACCTATAATGCTTGGTAATATAATATATAAATTTCCTACCTGGCTTTCTGCAACTCAATCTGTCCCTCAAGGGTCTTAGCAAGGTATATGACGAACAATTGTGATAATGCCACTCCAAGGGCTACAGAAGCTATGGTGTAGAGATGTCGTTCGCCCCACAAACGAACAATTTCTATACATCCACTAGTCCATACACGCTTGCTTGCTTCTGCCACCTGAAATTGATGATAATGATTGATGAAAAACAATGAAAATAAATTAGAAAGTTGAAAATTAGATGAATTTGTTAATGTTCAACACAAAAGTTTATTTCATAATATGTTTATTATCCAGCATAGCGTTTGTTTGATAATAAACATGAATGAAAATATTTTTTTTTATGCCTACTCAAATAAAATCCAGTAATTATTCCAATACAAATAATCAGCTCAATCACCAGATTCATTGGATTAAAATAAATTTCTGAAAACTTTCATGTAAAAACTGTGAAGTGAATAAGTTTCATATAAACATTTTACATAATCCCTAGTCTTCAATCACTCAATCCGATGATCATAGTTAACTCTTTAAAAGCCTAGTATTTACACATGATTGCTCACCGGATAGTTTTGAACTCCATACCCACACATGATGTTCACAAGTCCAGAACTTATATCTGTAGGGTTGATACAACATGAGTAAGGGACTCCACATTTCTCAACAGATGGTGAAGTACAGTTGAAGTACTCATTCTTTGACCAGTCCATGTACCCATCTGATGTTAGACCACAGCAATGAAACTAAAAATAAAATTATCCAAAATTAGTAATAACTCCCAACCCTTAATTTAAATTATAACACAATAATTCAATGTTAAAATTAAACGTTGTTTTATACAAATGACATATACAAAATAAAAGAGGAGTTAATAAAAAAAATACTCACATCGCTCTGTGCAAAATCAATAAAATTCTGTAAATCAGGGTCCTCTCTGTATGAATGTACCACTCGCTCTGTGAAACTTTGCTCAATGAAGCCATGAAGGGATCTCGGGAACACAAATCCACACACTGCCCCTCCCATTTCCACTAAGAATAGTATCAGTAGGCAAAGAGAGTACTGGAATTTGTAGAAGAAACATGTAATATGTATTATAATATAAATCTATATATTAAAGAAACATTATATAAAATTCCATTTCTAGCTTAGGCACATATTTTTTATGAGTAATTAACACAGAAATTATTATTATTATTTACATTTTATTATTATCAAGAATATTTTTTTTTTGAAATCTTTTTAATTTAATAATCTATAAGCAAAGAATAAATCCTGTATATAAATCTTACAGCTCAACTTCACCCACATAGAAAAGACTAGTTAAAAAAACAAAAGTGTTCTAACTATTCTTGTATCAAGTCATATAAGGTACCCAACTGCAACTATAGACTGCAATTTTATTGGTGCATGCCTTCAATATATTATAATATATCTAAAGCTCATAATGACAAATGTCTAATTCATGACACCAGTGTTTACGTGAATTACAACTCTTATTTTTGAGATCGAAATTTGTAATTCTGACTTACAAACTTAAGGAGGCAGGTATTTTCCCTCAAAGCTCCGATGCAGCCAGCAAAACTGACAATGAACACCACACCTCCCATCATGGCAATCAACAGACTGATATTTAATATCAAGTCATATAAGGTATCCAACTGTAACAAAAACATATATAGAGAGATAATGAAGGAAACCTTAAATAATAATAGTAATAGAATCAAGTCTTCATTTTATTCAGGCTAAACTCAGGTCATAATCAGTTTAATAAGTGACAAAGAGTATATTTACCTTTATAAGTCCAGTTGCCTGCCACTTATCTATAAATGCATAAAGACCAACAGCAACAACTAATCCTCCCAAAAGCTGAAATAATGTAAAAAGCCATAATAAGTTTGTGAATTTATATGTAATTTAAAAGACAGAACTTAAGACTAATAATAATAATATATCCCAAAAGAAAGTAAATTGTAGCTTGTATTATGGGCTATTAACACAACTGATGCATATACATACATAGATAATTTATATAAAAACATAATATAATATATAACGCCCACAACACAACCAAAATTTATACTGAATTTATTATGATACAAATGTTGATTGTACTGGAGCCTGTCCCGAGTTCAAAATCCCTTCTGCAGTCTGACATGGTGACCATTACACCAATGAGTTTATCAAAAACATCATAGTAAAATTTATAAAAAAAATCTTATAATTAAGTGTATTTATTTTTATAGTTAAAGCTGTTCTCGTTTAGGCTTTAATTATAATCTTGAAAATTTGATACATATTTTTGTATAACTAAATTATTCACATTAGTTACACTAAACATGGTTATCTTAATACAAAGTATTTGGTTGACCCTAATTTGCATGGTATTTCAAGGTATTTGAAAGCTGATAATCTCATCGCGATATATCATAAATATATCTTTAAATTGCTAAAATATTTTGCATATATGCTGAATTAAAACACAGTTCAAATGATTGTCAACGGAACTAATGAGTATTATGTTTAGTCACATCCTCCGTCTCCCTAAACATAATATACAATCGCATATACAAATCGAATAGATGATTCACACGAGAACCGAGAACAATGGGTACAATTTATACGTAAATTAAGAGATATTTTTAGAAAACCTTATGGGAATTAAACAGATTAACGCTTTTAATTTCACTGAATTACTAGCTACTTACCCAAAATATAAAGTTTAATACAAAAATCATGTATTTTACACATCCACTGACGTAGGTAAAATTTGGTCCTCTTCGCCTCGCATGCATTTTTAGTTACTTATATTTACAGCACACAAAATAGGTAAGAAAATTAATTTAGCTTCATAGATTGAATATTTTAGAAGCAAATTGGAATAAAAAACATTTATCGATATTCTATTTTTATTGACTTGGTACACAAAAGTCAACCCACACCAAAACAGCTTTTCCTCGTCTAGACTTTTAATGTTGGTACTTACTAGTTGCCACTTGCCAATACAAAAATTAAAGATAGTCTATGGTTGCCACAAAGTAGTTGGGTTGTTATCGTATCGGAACTCGACAGTTAACACTTGGTGATATTTTAGAAATCAACCACAGAGTCGTTTAGTGTTGGACAAAACACTATAGATATTTTCATATTATCTATACTAATATATAAAATTGGAGTGTCTGTTTTTAATATTGATTTTTACTACATGCATATGAATATATATACGATACACAAACCAAAATGACATTTTTTAAAATTTTTGTGTCTGTCTGTCTGTCTGTTCGTTCCGGCTAACCTCTGGAATGGCTGGACCGATTTTGACGGGACTTTTGATTGGTAGCTGATGTAATAAGGAGTGACTTAGGCTACTTTTATTAGGGTTCCGCAGTCTACCTAAAGGAACAAAACGCACGTAACGAATGTCAACGTCATGAGAGAAAAAAAAGGGGAAAACAAACATCTCTAGGGAACATTTTCATAGATTTTCAGTGTCATTTGACAGCTCAAAATAGCATCGTTCGGCTTCAATCTGCTTTTGGTGATTAAACACAATGCAAGATGACTAACTAAAAAAGACTTTATTCTCCAATTATGGAAGCTATTCTAGTTAAGGCCTTGGTATCTTTTGAATTTTTTTTTGCTCAATTGATTTATTTTGATTATCCAACAACCACTATGTGAATTTAGGTCCTCTTGAGCTCAAAAATGATTATGATTCTGAAATAGGAAAATTTTGTCAATCTTATTGACGAATCTCGTGAGGGTGCCCGTCCACCACTATGAAAAAAAAAAAACATCGATGCTGTGATGCAATAAAATTATTGTTTACGAATCGTTATTTAATTCTTCTTAAATTTAAGACGAGATATAGTTCTTACCAAGTAATTTATGAAAGAAATAGTAAACAATACAACTAAAGCATTTTAATTCTTCATCATATTCTAACTTAGCATGTACATAAGTTTAAATATTATAGGCAATTCATTATTATTAATGTCCTTCATCAATCCACATTGTTCTCTGGGGTGGCTCATAGTCAGGGTCAATAGTTCGGCTTCTAATTATTTCTTTGTAAATAAAAGCAGATTTCCTAGGAGTACGAGTCTTTTCGGGGCTTTCGAAGTCAACTTGGTATAGTCCGAAACGTTCTCTGAAAAATAAAGAGGTGCAAAGTTTAAAAAGTGTTCATGGTAGTTTTCTATACTCTATATTTACTCAATCTAAAATTTTGTTAAAATGCAAAGGGTGGAATATTGTTTTCAATTATTTTTATTTTTTTTATATTGTTTAAAAAAATTATTTAACACCATAAGGCCATCTGTTAGACTCTTACATTAATCACCTTGTTTTGTTTGTTTTTTGCATGGAAAATAGTGTTAATATTAAATACTTAATCTGTATTCAGCTATGGACTTATATAAATAATGCAATACATACATTATTACAAGTGTATCCACTATCCATATTAATAAACTTTTAATTGCTCAATATCTCAATATTTCACATCAATATCAAGAGAAAAATATGTATTCCAATACTTCGAAACTTAGAGAGAGTGGTCCATGAACTTACAGATATCCTTCCATCCATTCGAAGTTATCAATAAGACTCCATGCCATGTAGCCCTTCAGGTTAACTCCTTCCTCCAATGCATCCAGAACACTGTTCAATGCTGCTCTGTAATATGTGATCCTGTCCTCATCTTCTAAGCCATCTTCGAGTTTTGTTGACCAGCCATTCTCAGTGATGTAGAATATGGGGTTATTGTATTTATTCTTCAGGTGGGTCAATACATTGTAGATACTGTTTGGTGCAAGCTAAAAATTTGAAAATAGTAAAACGACATGATATATAAATTTATTAATACGTATCCTGATACGCTATACTATTCAAAACGTATACCTTTAGATTGCTATTAAAAAAACATAAAAATATATAACTACTAGCTGACCCAGCAAACTTTTTTTGCCACACATGATTTGTGATGAGTGATTTCAATTTTCAATTAATTAATAAAAAATAGGGGTTGATCGTAGAGGGGGATTATTAATAGACGTTAGCCGATTCAATACGCTCACAAAGTTTCATGAGAATCGGTCAAGTATGGGAACGAAAACTGTGACTCGAGAATTTTATATATAATATAACTTTCGATTGTGAAGAACTCGAAATGCCGAATTTAAAACTTTGATATACTTTATTTTATAATGAGTGCGACTACAGTGCGACAATTACCTTCAGCCACCTTGAAGCTGATTGAGGCCATTCTGGAGGAACATAGCCGCCAACATCAGCATCAGAAAGCAGTGATGGTGTTGGGTGCCATTCTTTATACATTTCATCCGCAGATACCAAATATGCCGTGTAGTGATTTACACCGAAGAAATCAGTGGCACCTCGGACCATGTCTTTTTCTTCGTCGGTAAATTCCGGCATTCGAGATACCCCTGCTCCTTACTCTTCCTCGCTACAATTTCAGAGAGTTCTTTTGGGAAACCACCTTGTTCAGAAAAAATTGGCTCGGCATAGATACCCCACTGAAATTATAAAGTTCCACGATCAACGAAACCTCTTTCTTTTTTTCTAATTGTCTCAAAGGTTCATTTACTGTCAAGAAAGTATATAAAATTATAGGTCTTAAAATAGTGACCGGTTCGCCACCGGTAATAAATATTTGCACGAAATAATGATGTTTATTAAAAATCATTATTTCGTTTCGTATCAACGTTTCATTTACGCAATATGTTATATAATGTTGGAGACCCCACGTAAATAAGATCAAGGCAAAGATAAGGTACTTGAACTTGACAAGATATAGGTTTAAGTACTACAATCTTATCATAAGTGTATCGTACCTCAGCCTGTCGCTTTATCTCTGCAGCGAGTTGATCCTCTTCAGAATCTGTCAACGGCCCAAACCAGTTGACACTTATAGTTATACCACACATACCATTTTGTGAGGGCCTAAATTCCTTATCATATAGATGGTATGCTCTAGCATTGGCTAGAACGAGATGTTTCGCGCAAAGATAGGTGCCAACGTCAGTTGCATTTAGCCTGGGAGCTTTTGATGTTGAACCGTAACCCTCGTAACAAATTTCCCTGGGCTCGTTAAACGTGATCAAAAAAAAGAGTAACAATGCTTTACTCTGTCGCCAAAGTTTTCAAACACAACTCTTGCATAATCTTCGAACCATTCTGGGAACAATGGGCTCACAAAGCCTCCCAATTCTTGAAGTTTCTGCGGCAAATCCCAATGATAAAGAGTGATCAGAGGAGTTATGTTATATTTTAGCATTTCATTAATGAAATTATTGTAGAATTCAATGCCAGCTTCGTTCACATTGTTGGATAGACCGTTGGGAAGAATTCTAGACCAGGAAAGGGAGAACCTATAGGCATCTAGGCCCAACTCTCTCATGATTTCGACGTCGCGTTTGTAGTTATGATAGGAGTCGGCTGCTTCGTCGCCATTACTTTGATCAGAGATCACCTCTGGCATTGTATGGGTCATGCGGTCCCAGATATTTTCACCTTTGCCTGAAAAAAATCACTTTTACATAACTGTAATTTTAAAAGTGTACAGTGTACATATACAAGACATTATTTTATAGAATTGTCCAGAGTTGCTGAGTTACTGTAGGTCGCGAGAGCATTCTATATTGACAGAATGGAATTCGCGAACGGTGCTTTGCCAAAAAAATAGCGATACCGCGAATGGTGTCGCTAGTTAATAAATTTATTAAAACTGCACCAGAGCAGGATATATTTGTGACAGGCTTGTTAAGAATGAGTGAAGCCTGCAAGGAGTTTTTATTTGTAAGTTTAGGTTAAGGTAGTTTTTAAGTATGTTTTGGCTTTAGGCCATTATTAAATTAAATAAATAAATTATTTGCTTTTCAATTTCTATGAATGTGTAAATATTATACCTACCATCAATATTCCAAGCTCCCTCAATCTGGTAGGATGCTGTAGCAGTCCCAAAGAGGAAGTCCTCCGGGAACTTCCTCTCATGTTTTGGGAGAGCGTAGCAGCTCGCAAGGATCACGCTAAATAGGTAAAGAAGGCATTTTAAATAAACATTACGTAAATTAATAGACATGATTTAATTCCATTATAGACGATGATGAATGAAATTATTATTTAAATTATATCTTAATGTTTTTAAATGTATCTATATTAATACAACATTGGGTAAGTATAGAATACATGAAATTTCAAATTTCATAGGTAACAATTTTAATTGTACTAAGCTCAACATAATAATACAGTACGCAGTAGCTTTAAGTATGTATTGTATCTAGATAAGGAAAACCATTTATGCTATTAACATAACTTTATTTCCATACGATATAAAATAGCTTAAGCGCACTGTGTACAATATATTATTAATAGTTTAGTTAGTGTAAGATAATTAATAGTAAACTCTCGTATTAATTTTCTCAAAGCATTTTTCTAGTATTTAAAGCAACAGATGAATCCTTAGACCTACTCGTCGTCATCTTGCCCAAAACCTGATAATATTTAGAGATCAGTTTAGGGATAAATGTATTTATATATATAAATATATAAGAAACCTAAAAACTAACTCGTAGGCTGGTGGACAATATGAACGAGGAATTAATATGTGAGATAAAATTTATCCGTGAAAGTTTTCATTGGGATCTTAACACAAAACAATCGATCACAATTTTTCTGTTAAGACCTTCTATAGAAACTATTAAAAAATGCAAAAACATACCTTAATATGAACAGCTTCATCTCTATCTAAAGTAGGCCCCACAGCCCCACCTTATATACCACCAAACTATCAAGTGAACTTGATATAATCAGATAAGGTTCAAAACAAAAATAACGATAATATCACTCAAGACAGGTATTACATCTTCATCTTGATTCGCATAGGAATGAAATGAATCTACGAGGACATAGTGCCTTGGAATAAATTAATTACAATAAATTGAATAAGGTAACAGGTCACGTGAGGCACGTAAGACTCTCAATAAACTTGAGCAATTGTATCAAATCAAGGATTTTAAATTTAAATCGCCAGTTGGCCTAATTTACACAAACTAATTGACCCTTTTAAACAGCTAATGTAGGGTCAACCATTGTCGTTGCATTTTAAAACCCAGACCATCCATTTTCACCTACGAACTAGTTTCATTTTAATTGAAACAACCCCACCGTCTACAAAATAACCACAACAAGCAAACTTCTTTACTTGGTAAGTCTTATAAATGTTTAAGAAAACTAGTCCTCTCCCGTTCCTAGTCGTTTCACCGGCTTCGTAAGGAAAACGCTTTGTATACTTGGTAACATTGATTTTACAATTCAACATTGTTAAAAACATTTATTCTATTCTGTGTAAAGGACGACAATAGAATCAGACGTTATTTTGCGGAACTAAATATTATACAATTCTAATAAACCAATTTCATATCAATAATCTGCGAACTAAATGCCTCAAATACGCACGCTTCATCCGACATCAGAGCGGATGTTGCATCTACAGACAGCGTTTGAGAGAGAGTTGGCGGAGTATTACTAGAAAATTAAACAATACTAAACCTTAAATATTTAATAAGTATTATATAATATATAGTGATTGTATCAAATATTTCAAAAAGAAACATTTCTTATAATAAGTATATACTTATAATTATTATTTTTAAATATAATTATTTACATACATACGAAATTATTCATGATTCTGAATTATGAACATTTTAATGTTTACTAAAGCTTTTTATTATAGTATTACTATCGTTGCGGAAAAATGGTAGAAATAAATAAATGTGTTGGTGAGCAGAGATTAAACAATGTAGTTGAATGAAAATATGTATACGAAATAATGAAATTCACACTAGAAGACGATGATAGGTTAACAAGTTACCACAGATTACGCATACGTCCACAGATAGTGACAACTTATATTAATAGAAATGCAAAAGTGAGATAAGGAAGCAGTCATTATATGTACAATTATCAATAGATAATTTTTGTGTCGACTAGTAGGGTGGTCAAGGACATTGTTTACAATCAATGAAAATCATTAGTTGTGTCGACGTTTTCGCAGCAGTGCTTCACGTTTGAGGTTATGAATTAGTTTTAAAATGGAATTAAAATATTTACTTGTTTTAAATTTATGGTAAGTTTAATATATATTTGGATATCAATGACAAGCGAGTTGATTTCATCAAATATTTTATCAAAATAATAATGTAAACAAAGTAAGCATTACATTATCATGGCATTATATAGAAATATGTAGTTATGGTAGAAATTACGTGAGTCACGTTTAAACAAGTACTTGTTTACTACCATACTTTACTACCTTAGTACTAAATATGGAGATGCCTTTTATGATAAATAATAATGTGAATACTTTGAAGAAATAGTTACACAGTTATCAGTATACAATTTAATTTAACGATCCATTTAGCACAACGGTCACCTTGCCAGCTTTGCAAGCAGGAATAGAGGGTCCCAGGTTCGGTTCTCGGTTTTCGCGTATCTGCATTGCATCCTCTATCGCTCCCTCCGGTCTTATTACATATTATCATATATGCTCGTTATATAAATGTATAATAAAACGTATTTATATAAGTATCCGTTTAGCAGTTGTACGTCCATACATACAAAGCCATAACACGAGATCGTGATAAATACATTGGGGAAATATAAATATATAATTATCGATTTCTGAACTTAATTAAAAAAACTACTTACGTAATTAAACCAATGTACAAACGACGAATGATTGTATACGGCATTGTATTGTGAATGCGAATTATTTTTCTTCGGCGGTTGATAGTATTCAAAAAATATTTGTAGATATTGAAAATATTGAATACTATCAAGTTAGTATTTGAACAATTTTAACGCGTCTATGTCTTTATACTGTTTTAGTATTTACACAAATGCGTGGTCGGACGACAGGCTTCGTAGGTTCAACAAAGAGTTCATGTTTGGTGTTGCAACATCCGCTTATCAAGTTGAAGGCGCCTGGGATGTGGATGGTATGAAAAAATCTACATTTTGTATTCTTTTCATATATTATTAAATTATCCTATCTACTTTTTTAAGGAACTATATATTATAATCAAGTTCCTAATATCAAATACATTACTCGTAACGTAAATAAATACAACGCAACGCTTTTTATTTCAATTTATGCAAGTTATCTGTCAAAAGAGAATATACTAAAAAATCAAAAATTTTACGTTCATATTTTTATCAATAAGTTACGAGTTAATTAAACAATCATTAATAAGATTCATAGCGCTATATTGAGTTGTTTATTTTTAGGTAAAGGGGAAAGTATTTGGGACAACTATCTTCATGCGCAACCTGATGTGATAGCTGATGGGAGAAACGGTGACGTCGCCTGCGATTCCTATCACCATTATAAACGTGATGTTGAAATGTTGCGGGAGCTTGGTGTTGATCACTATAGGTTTTCTATTTCATGGCCGAGAGTACTTCCTACGGGTTAGTAAGGTTCTTAACCACAAATTCTACAGCTCAACTCTCTCTCTCTCTTTCTACAAACCAGTAGCTCTTCGTTGAGAACAATTATCAAACTGCTTCAGAATGTTCCTTCTTTTATTTTACTTTACAGTGTTTTTCTCTGATGGTCTCGCGATGTTGAGAAAACGATAAACATATCACTTAGCCAAAATTTTACTGTTTAACGAACGAAAATACCTGTCTGTTTCTTAACTATTTACAGGTTTATACACATTTTTCGCCTGATCATGTATCAAATGCCATTACAAGGACTAACCTTGATCTTGACGGCATTATTGGCTGGTGTAGAATGCATGGTCTTACAGTCAATCCTGTTAAAACTCAAACTATCATTATTGGAAACTCGCATTTCATTAACAGGATTGACTGGAAAGACCTCCCAAATGTTACAGTGGATGGCACAATTATACCTTTTAGTAAGGTTGTCCGAGATCTTGGTGTGTATATAGATCAAACTCTTTCATGGGATAATCAACTCAACGAGGTTCGGAAAAAAATGTATGCTTCGGCAGCTTCTCTTCGGCGTTTAAGAAATATTTTACCTATCTCTACCAAAATACAACTCTCTCACTCCTTGCTTCTCTCTATCTTAGACTATGCTGATTCCTGCTATCCTGACCTTAATGAAAACCAATTAAATTCCCTTGAAAGACTTCAAAATTTCTGTATTCGCTTCATCTTCGGCTTACGTAAATTCGACCACGTTTCCGAATTTCGTAAGAAACTAAATTGGCTCCCTATACGATTACGCCGAAACGCACACATTTTACATCTCCTATACCGTGTTCTTTTCGATCTTCGTTCCCCGAAGTATCTTAAAGAGAAGTTTATGTTTCTCAGCTCCAATAATCTTGATTTAAGATCCTCATTTAATCTTTCTCTCTGCATGCCTCCCCACTCTTCTAAATTCTTTGACTCCTCATTTACTATTAAAGCTATTCGTTTATGGAACTCTCTGCCTGTAAAAATTAGAAGAGCTCAAACTATTTCATGCTTTGATTCGATGGTAAACGTATATTATCTGTCACTTTAACTAACTCATTTTATTTTATGATATTGTACCTGTATAGTTATTTATATTATTGTATTGTACCTATATAGATATTACATTTTCTTGTTTAATTTAATTCTAATAATAGTACTTGCGCACCTCCTTGTTTATGTTATTTAGTATTTCCTGCAACCCGGGTTGTCTGGAAGAAATGGAAATGGTAGCTATAAGACCGCCCTCTGTACACAGACATTAAGTTCATAATAAGCCTATTATTGTTTTATTTTTAAGTCTACTATAAGTTTCTTTCTATGTTTTATGTGTGCAATAAAGTATTTTTATTATTTATTATTATTAACTATATTTTACATATTCACATATTAGCCCCCTAGTTTAGTTCCCAATATTCTGGGTTTTACCGGAAATTCCTTATAATCAAACGCATGTTTTTACAATTCATCATTCCCTTGTTTTTCAGGTTTCCCGAATAATAAAAACGAGAAAGGTCTAGAATACTACGATAATTTAATAAACGAATTACTTAAATACAATATAGAGCCCATGGTGACGTTGTACCACTTTGATTTGCCACAAGCTTTACAAAAGTTGGGTGGTTGGGCTAGTCCCCTAATGGTACAGTGGTTTGAGGACTATGCTAGAGTTGTATTCGAAAGGTATGGGGATAGAGTCAAGTATTGGATTACCATAAATCAACCATCATTTTGTTTTGAAGGTATGTATTGCTTTTGTAAACTTGATTAAATTCCGCCGAACCACAACTGAGCGCTTCAGAAGGCACTTTCTGCCAAGCACCACCGCTATGTGGAACCAGCTGCCAAAAGAGGTATTTCCGAACAAATACGACTTAGGGACCTTCAAGAAGAGAGCGTATAAGCATCAGGTGAGCCTCCTGCTCGTTTGCCCCCTATTTTATAAAAAAAAATACGACTATTTTCATAAAGTGACAGTTTCAGTAAATTGTGGATAGACAGACGAAGATAGGAAATTAATAGCTTCTAAAAGACTTTCAATACGTTTGATTATTTGACCATCACTCAAAACCCTATTCATAAATATACTAGATCTATTATTTATTTAACTTTTATAAAATTTTATAAAATAAAATTCAATCAATCAAATCAATGGAGATGAGCCGCCGTAGCCCAGTCGTTATAGAGAACGTTGTTATTATAATATTTTATCATGACTTTTCAGGCTATGGAGGTTTGATGGCCCCCGCGATCAATTCAAAAGGAATAGGTGATTACATGTGCTTGAAACATGTTTTACTTGCCCATGCGAAGGCCTACAGACTATATGAAAGAGAATATAAAAATAAATATAAGGGTAAGCTTCATTAATTCCATATTCAAAATTATATACGGTAAAAAGAATATATGCCTTATATAAAACCTTATTTTTTAAAATTATCTTGCTGTTTTAAAAATAATAAATTATGTTAGTCTTCGTAAAATCAAACCATTCATGTATTAACTGTATACAATATATTTTTTAACGTAGAAAAAATAAAAGCATTTTCATGTTGATGTTTCAGGTTCTGTCGGTATAGCTTTATCTTTGAACTACGCTTTCGGTTTCGACAATAAAACAGAAAATAAAGAGGCGGCTGAAATTTATAGAGACTTTACTGTGAGCTGAATATGTTATCGTTTAATATCAAAAAGCAGATAGATAGATAACAATATTTATAGATAATACTTCTCTGTTAGATAGGACGCGAATATGTTACGTAATTTTTGTACTGCAGCATTCATTGGCTGCGAGACACTGATGATGTCCGTGACCATCATTGCGGTCGCGACGCGGTGATCACTGACCACATTATTTATATGTATAATATATGACCAAATACAAATAAAATAAATCTTACTTTTATATAGTAAACTTGCCTACAAAATTTATTTTTTGTTTTTAATAAACGTTTCAAGTGTTATTAAGAATAAACTGAAAATGTATAATTCTGACCTAGCTTTTTTACTTTTTATTTCTTACATAATATAATTAAATATTTAGTATTGAAATATTTTATTATATACTTTTAACAAGAAATTTTAATATATATTTTACTTATAGATCGGAATGTACATGAACCCAATTTGGTCCAAATACGGCGATTTTCCGAAATCTGTCAAAAGTCGTATATTGAAGAAGAGTAAGGAGCAGGGATACGAAAGGTCACGACTACCCACATTAAGTCCGGAGGAAATTAAACTTTTGAAAGGTACTTTTGTATATAAAAAATATTCACATTTTTTATTTGTACTTACAAAAGAAATAGTCTATGGTAGCACTACTTTTATTTAAACACAAACCGTTTTCTATTATATTACGAGGTATACATTACTAAAACTATTAAAATTATTCTAGGTTCAGCTGATTTCCTAGGTATCAATCACTATACCTCGGTTTTAGTCAAACCACAGAAAACTGAAACATTCAATGTACCCTCATTTGAAGATGACATTGGCGTAGAAATATCCCAAAGTGTTCATTGGCCACAAGCGAAGAGTTCATGGCTGAAGGTAAGATTATCAATATTAGGGGTTAAAATTATTTCTTAGTTTACGATTCATTTGTAATTAACCCTAAGAAACAAGTATCTATAATTCAAGAAGCAGCAAAGAAACGTCATTGTCATCAGCCAAGACAATCTTGTTAACAAAATACAGATTAATATTGATATAAAAACTGGTCATGTTATTTACTGATTATAAACAATTTCTATAACAATAGAGTCAACGCATTTACGAGTAAGTAACGAGTAAAAAAGTGGGTTATATAGACTGAAATAAACAAATTATTAATCAAGTTACAGTCTTTATGAAAATGAAACTATATTAAACTTAATCGTCATATGATGAAAATGGTTTGGTAATACTTTCAGAGCTCCCCATTTGGAATCTACCGCTTATATATGTACATAAACCAAAAATACGACTACCCACAAACATTTATAACTGAGCAAGGCTGGTCCACTGAGCCGGGCCTTAACGACCGAACGAGGGTAGATTATTTAAGAGAATATTTGATCGCAGTTTTATTTGCTATTGAAGATGGTGCTCGAATAATGGGTTATACCGTTTGGAGTTTGATGGATAACGTTGAGTGGATTGCTGGGACGAAGTAAGTTAATTTATTGTATTAATAAATTATTTAGGTACATAAATTTAACCTTTGATGATCTAAAAAAAATAACAAAATAAAAAAACCTTTTAAATTTTAAATGACATGAGTGATTGAAGCTCGTATTCCAGGATGTCTCTCATACTTAGATTTAGTTTCAAGAGCTGAGAATCTATTTTTTTAATAGAATTTGACAATTGAAACTAAAGACATTGATTGGTAGAAACCTAGGGTGTGGTCATAAAGTTATAAACGACGTTAGCTACTGGATGTAATTTTAACATTCTATTATTGAAATACCCCCTAAAATCTCGGGGTTATAACTAACTCAGTCATTTTTTATCTTTTATTTTCTAGCTATGGAGCTAGACCCATGGTTCAGCACTTTAAGTTTACTTATGTGCATATTAGTATACTTCTCAAACTAATATTTTTTGTTACTAGTATAATACAAAATACTTTTACGGGTAGTATTCGCTCGTGTTAAAGAAAGCTACAGATCTGTGTTGATAATCAGTCCGAATGAGCACTAACAACTTTAATCAAATTTACCAAGTTTGCGTATTTTTATATACGTAATATATAATAAATGAAATATGTATTTTAGCGAACGTTTTGGTCTGTACGAAGTTGATTTTGACTCTGAAGAAAAAACAAGGACAGCCAGATTGTCAGCACTAGTCTATAAACGCATTATACACAAGAGGATAATTGAAAAAGACTGGGAGCCAGATAACTGGAAAATATCGATTACACCAAAGAATGAGAAAGATGAACTGTAGTCTAATTTAATGTTTATTTGAAAGTTATTTGTTTAGAATGTGGAAAAATCTTATTTTTAATAAAATTTATATCGATTATCTATTATTAAGAACAATATGAGAGAGGGAATGTAGCGAAAAGGTGTCGCTCTTCGCTCACTTGCTTGCATCTCACTGGCCACGTATTAGCTCCACGGACATGATCTGCTACTGCCAGCTATCACTACCCTCGGATCATTATCTGCAGAAGTTTCTGTTGGCTCTACTCCGGTCCGCTTTGTGAAACCCATTGCCATCCAGTGCTTACTATCGAAACTACAAGGCACCTACAACGTCAAACATTTCTAAGAATAAAGTCTTTAATTCACCTTTTTTGTATTTATCAACTATGTCGCGAGATGGCGTTATAAACAGCAAACATGAAGTTTAAGAAGTAATTACATATATAAATAACAATATGAAAATCATAATAAACAACACTACTTCATTTTGAAAGGGTTAAATATAAAAATCATTACAGTATAAAACTATTTCAGTTTTCATAGTATTGCTATTTGTCACTAGAGGCCGCTAATATAAGATTTAAAACGATTCTATTTCATTCCTCGTTTTGGTACAAGATGGCCTTACTTGACTACGTTCTACATAAGTTATCTATACGATTCGTCTTAACTGGTTATTTTATATGGTAAGGCTTTGACTGAAATACATATATTTTATGGAATTAGACATATCAGCTTCTTTACGGTACGCCTTTTAAAAAATTCGCAAAAAATACTTAATCCTAACCATAGTTCAAACGTACGCGCTATTCTTGTCTATTTTGATTGCGTAGTTAGGTTAGATCATATGCACACACTAAAATTATTTCAGAAAATGCCAGTTAGGCAAGGAATCAGCAGGCGGCACTTTTATATGTTAATAGAAACAGTATTTGTATCAAAACAATATAATGAGCATTACGCCAACACACCAAAGCGAATCACTTTGAGTTCGGTAGCTACATAAGCCTTTGTGATTTATGCTATATGAAAATAGGTCTTATCATCATTTAATTAATACCATTTTCGCTAACAATAATATAGGGCGCCACCCGCCGCGTCTGTTTTGAGATTGCGATTTTTTTATCGCATCGGCCCTCGTATAATTTTTTGTTAGTTGTTGTAATGAATAAGCAGCGTAAATAATGAGTGTAAAAATTGGATAATCTATTGTTAGCTGAATAAATTGTTACATAATCTCTTTATTCTCCATGTAATTGTTTGGGATATTATAAAACTCGATCGAAAGTGATCGAAGTTTTTGTCTGACTAAGTGCTTTGTGAGAACTTGTCTTACTGCAAGTGATGAGAATGATCTATATTTTTAAATTGTACAATTTGTAATAAGATCTGATTTCGGAGATGTCCGACAATAGTCTCATTCTTATGCGTTTAAGGTTCTTTATTTATGGAAAGTGTAAATAGTTCTATATAAGGGCGAATCATTTTGTTTCGCATTTTAGTTCTTTCCCACGACTGTGGTTAATATAGAAATTAACACCTCTTTCACGACTTAATATAATTATAAATATATCACCCTCAGTAAATGTATTCACCCTGTTAAATAACATTGAAGAACATGGATAAATGGAAAAAATAAATTTGTGTACGTTTGCTTTAAATGATCAGTAAAATTACACTTATATATTTCGAATAATTTTTTTTGGCAAACACATCGTTTACCTAAATTTTTTCATGTTTAGACGCAGTGCTTATAAAGAAATCTGATTAAATACAAATCCTCGCATCAGTCACTGATATTTATAATAAAACAAAAAGTGAGAGTGTTTCTCGTGATCCCTGTCATTGTAGGTATACGAGTATAAATAATATAACTCAAAATGCCTTCGCATGAGGGGAAGCTTTTTATTATATTTACTGACACTGTGAAAAATATAGATGAACTGAGGTGACGCAAAATGGGCACACAACTGTGGATGGCGGCTTTTATTTATTTCCTTTGAACGTACCAGAAGAAGAATCAGTCTTGTTCAAAATATTAAATTTAGTCATTTAAGATAATCCAGAATATGCATATACACTGGATAAGTCTGTCCTATTTGTATACTACTTTAAACAATTAGTTGATAATATGATTTATTCAAACACATAGTAAAAAGACTGTTAGTATAAAAGTTTATAATTTTGTAAAGGTAAATTAAATTCTGTTCAAACTCTTTCGAGACAATCCATTCTATTGTATAATGCAACAGTCGCAAAAATAAATTGAAGAGTCTTTAGTTATAAAGGTAACCAATGAAATAACTACGTCTGTTATTTCGAATAATTTTTAATTAGGTGAGTCATTTTTTGCAATGTAACATTATTGTTTATATAGAAACTCTATTTTTCAGTTGACCTTGTGTATTTCTATGCGTATAATATAATTAGTGCTACCACTTACATCCACTAATACCCAGCTACATTTACTATCGTAGACATTTTAATATGAAGCACCTTCCATATTAAATAACGGTAAGATACGCCCCCCTTTTGCCGCCCCTCAGATTCCTCAGAATCCGCTTGTTGACTTATCTTTATAACTTACTTGAGTAATACTCAGATGTGCACAGTGAAGGGGAGAGAAAATTAACAGGCATTGGAATCATTTTTAACCGACGTGGAAAATGGAAAGTTGTGTAAATCTGCCTATTTATAATCTTTTACAGTCATTATGTGTGTGTATAAAATATAAAAAAATACAGTATATTTTTTAATTGATTGTAATTTAAAAAGGTTTTACGTTAAATTGACACGTTTCGTACAAATATGTGGTGGTGATAAAAACTTTATTCAGTTAACTGAATGCTTCTATTCTAGAATCCCAATAGACCAGTATGAAAGCAGTACTCCGCGAAAAACCCACAACCACTCGACGCACGTTTCGTCTCGCCTCTACGAACGCTGTTCATAGAGGCAACATCTCCTGATGATGCTCCGGTGTCGGAGCGAAACGTGCGTCGAGTGGTTGTGGGTTTTTCGCGGAGTACTGCTTTCATACTGGTCTATTGGGATTTTGGGCTATGGACTTCCGCAAAGTAATGCCTGATTCAATTAATTGCTTCTATTCTGATTGAAAGTCTAGGTTGACGCACCCTTGACGATTAATTTACTAACATTAACAAACTTTATCATATAAACATAAATGTATAAGTCAATGTTGATATTGATACTATTTTATACTCAATATTAATCATTTGGTCAATCTAAACTAAAAAAGGAGAGTGAATGTACTTAAAATCCCGACAACCATTTAATACTATTCAAAACATATACCACATGTAATATTTAAAAATCCCCATCATTAATCAGTATCGAAAAAAAATTCAAGATCTGTAATAGATCACGATTTATCTGTTATCTGTGAGTTTATGTATTTGAAATTTATAACTTTACAAGACAATGTAATGTTAGTGGATAGGCGATGAGTACAACCTTTATTATTGTACCTATCCTTTAATTGCAGCGTAATATAAAAGAACTAGAGGATACCTAATAACACATATTTGATAGTTGAGTAAATAATTTATTTCTCAATAAGTATATGCTAAAACATTACAGGACAAAACTCGACAATATAAAATATAAAATATAAAGATAAAGAATAAAAATAAACATATATACATGTACAGCAATTACTTAGGAACTAATCAAAATCACATTATATATCTAAATTTAGTGACATTAAGAGGGAGAAAAAACATAATACAATATTCGACATAAGTTAGGACGTTATAATATCAAGAGAACTTTGACGAAAAGTATTTGGCGAAAAATATTGCCGTAATGACAAATATCAAATCTACTCGTTTAACATCGTTAAGAATATGTAGATGTTACATTACATACTTTTTCGAAGCTGATTTTTTAAAGTGCAAATTTAAGAGTTTCCGTAGAATCTTACGACGCAGGTGGCATAATGGTCACTATGCCGAGCCGAAGTCTCGTTCTATTTATATATATAGTATTATAAGTATTATTTACTACTTACTTACTTACGATAAGGCAAATCAGTGCTGTCGGCACAAGGCAAGCCTGAGTGTCCACTAAAAGTGTGCTGAATGAAACCATATTAACACTGGGCATCTCTATGTTAATAAAAAAATTGTTTATTTCTAATATGTATTTATAAAATTATATATAAATAAGTTGAAGTAGCATCCATAATGAGAGCTTCAAAAATATATTGGATTAACCGACCGTGTGTGTAATATAAAATATTATTTCTTTTACGTAGACTTAAGCTAATATATTATGATACGCACTCCCTAATCTTTACAAAGGAGACGCCGAAAATGCCCCACATTAGAAAATCTTAGCATATTGACCGATCAGCCAACCAAGCGTCAAATCAATTGTTGGATAACTCCTGAATAGTACTTAAGTGGTTTTATCGTATTAGACTCGCACTCCACTGATACAATAGCACAATACTTTGTTGTGCTGCGCTAATGCCCTTCCAGATAGCATGCGAGAACCGTGCGTTTTAAATTTAACTTCAAAAACTTTAAAATAAATTAATTATTTTCGCTCCAGTTCTTTCCACTTCACAATTCAAAATAAAGAAACTATCTAAAGTTCTTGCCAATACAAAAAGCTCTCCGTGATGTCTCGACATATATTCTTCATGTAACATATACGAATAAATTTTGACGTTCAGTTGTTTTCATAATACCAGTTTTATTTTCTTTACCCCTGCTCATTGGCAGCTGCAATAAACGCGACGTTTTTTGACTGAAGTAAAGCAAAGTAACGTATCAATAAAAAAGTAAGGACTTAGCGAACAACAGAGTGACCGCGCTAACTTACAATAACTTACAATGCTCATTGCGGTCTGTCTGATCTGTTATTCTGTTAAATTGTACAATTTCTATACATCACCTTTATTACCAATTCCTGCTTTTAGCATCGTAGTTTATAAATGAATTAGAATAATCATAAACTTAGATGAATTATTGGAGAATTATGGTTCATATCTGTAATTAAATTATTTTTTAAATCAACAGTGAATTGCAACGGAGTTCCAGGTAACAATTTTTTTCATGTGTCTTGTTACGTTAAAGCGCCATTTTAAAGGGGTAATAATAATTACGTAATACTTGCATTTAAGTATTACATAATTATATATCAAGGTAATATTATTATCAAGGTTTAGCAGCGAATAGTTAGTAAGTAACCATAGAAACTGTATAATACTGTTATTATTTACATGTATATCGATAGGATAACTGATTTTATATATTTTAAATAAAACAAATGAAAGCGAATTTGTTATATTCTGTGTCAGACGTAAACCAATATGATAATTCCGAAAATTTGAGATTATGATACGTTATACGTCGTTAAGATCCATGTCAAACTCGAAGACAACTAAGCTAAATCATATCATCATCATCAGCCTACATTCGTCCACTGCTGGACATAGGCCTCTCCCAAAGAACGCCACAACACTCGGTCCTCGGCCTAAAATAAGCTAAATCACATATCAAACTTAACTTTTTTTTAAATATTTTACTTAATACTCAAACGTATCCTTAAAATTCTACCTCACCAGGATTAGCTTAAGAATGCATTATCTTACAATCTCTGACGCAATAACAATGACTCAGTTTGCTAAACACTGATAACGCTCCTGCGCGCGCGCACAAAGATTTATTTCGGCTAGTTTCATTCGGTTTCTGGGATCCCTAGTGGATTACGAAAACCCTCTACTCTTAGTTGAATATGAAAATAGATAATAGTACAATGTATTGCAGATGTATTATATTTTGAAAGGTTGATGAAATATTGTCTTTTATTAACATAACTGTTACTTATTTAAAGAAAAACGGATTTAAGTTATGTATTTTTGCAAAATTTAAATATATTTACATTATTATAAATTTTTCCGACGTTTCGCGTGCTTTACAGGGTGCGTGGTCACGGTAGACTGAAGACAAAAGTTCTCTTTATTAATATTATTTAGACCTGACATATGTATTCCAATATCTTATCAAAACTTTTATTTAAAAATTGGAATTTTACAATCCGTATATTATAATATGTTTAAAAAGTAAGGTTAAGGAACCACAATTACTTGATACACATATCTCTAATCTATTCCCAGTACTCTATCTGTAACGATCAGTGTTACCAGAAACACTTTTAGTGACAATATTATTTGGTAATGCAACACCGATTCAAACGTCATTGTCACATTTTTTTGATCGCTGAGAGCAAAAGTGGAGGGATTATATGGTCGAGTGATTAAATGCGATTGAAGGATTTACATTCAAATAATTTTAAATAAATAAGATTTCTTAGATTTTTGTAACGTAACTTGCACAATAGATTTTTCATTAGCATTGTTATGTTTCCTATCAATATTAAATGATATTACAAATGCATTCGATATTCTTGTGGTATGTATCTTATATATAAAATTCTCGTGTCGCAGTTTTCGTTCCCATACTCCTCCGAAACGGCTTGACCGATTCTCATGAAACTTTGTGGGCGTATTGAGTAGGTCTGAGAATTAGCTAACACCTATTATTCATCCCCTTAAATTGTTCGTTCCCATTTTTTTATGATACAACATACAAAAAGACATACAATCCTAAATTCTCACCCTCCTACGATCAACCCTTATTTTTTATTTATTAATTGAAAATGAAATCTCATGTATGGCAAAACAACGTTTGCTGGGTCAGCTAGTGATGTATAAATTGTTATTTGATGAGCTCTCTCCAAAGAAATCATTTTTTTTTGTTTCTAATGGGTTAAAAAATGGTTAAACCATCCGGTTCGGAAATTGAGCTCAGCAGTGATTTAAGTATGCGACAAGTTATACGAGTATATAAAGGTTCAGACCATTATAGTCATAAACATGAGTACAGTTTGTATGCCTAGTTTTAGTAAGTAGGAGTACGAGTAGACATCGAATTGGTATCTTGACTTTACCTTACATTGTACGACTGCACGAACACTATTAATAATAAAAAAATGTCTTGTACAGCTCGTACATTTATTTAAATAAAAATTTATAAAAATATTTAATGATCTGCCAATTGCTGGAATTACTTAATACGTCTGTCACTATTGCAAAAAACAATTCTTATAAATAATAGCTGCTAGCCCTGCTCTGTAATGTAATATATTCATATTATATGTCCTCTAATATATTTTTTAAATCCTGAATGGATTTTTAATATATGTTTGTATTCAAATGCACATACACGAAACGTATAATAATATAATTTAGTACGTTTTATATTGTTGACCATTTATACAAGTATAAAAATTATAAAAATGGGCAAAGCCATTCTAAATAACAACCCACTCATATCGATACTTAGCGCGGTCACGCGCCGACCATTAGTCGAGTAATTTAATGAGAGCGCCCCTAATGCCCTTTATTTGGTAATGTAACTTATACTAAAGAGGTCTTATATTACCTTTGATGGCTTTATTTGTTTTTTAACTATATTTTTATAGTAAAAGGTTTCTTTTATATTTTTTACAGACTAAATTGTAAATCCTCTTAGGACTTGAAGGTCGTTTTCGGCTATTAAGTATTGTATCTGCCATAAAACAAAACAGATAAACGAGTAAATTTCACCTTTTTAAGAAACAAAAAGACTTCATGAATTATTTAGAAGATCATAATATTAATAAAAGAAAAAAATTAAATGCAAATATTTCTCAAAAAATTATAGCTCTCAACGTTGATCAAGTATATTTTATACACTTATAAAATAAATCTAAATGTGTAGTCACAATATGCGTTCCATTCTAAATATAACCCCATAATTAAGCTTAACAAATTATCGAGAGGTGCCGCGTGCCACAACCATGCGTAGACAAGGGTCCTTGTAACATTACCTCACAATACAATAAGTTTATGGGAAAAAAGTTGGAGAGTGAATTAATTACTGTAGAACATTTACAACCTCAAATTGAGCATGTCTACTAAGTACAATAAAAGATAAAGAAAAATTTAAACTTCATCCATTGTCTTATATACCCAAGCGTTATTCTAGTTCGATATACGAATCACAAGAAAACGTAATACCGAGAAAACCGCAAAGCTATATCATTACAGAGCCTCAAATACACTGAAACAATATTACAAAATAGTCGAAAGAATCAACAAAGCCAGACACGTTTGCCCATTTATTTTCCATTTCACGTATAGCAACACCGAATGCGTAATACGAAAAAAGGGAGCTGTCACAAAATGGTGTTATTATCTGTGCTAATAAAAATTCAGCGCGCGAAAATCCCTCGTACACGATTGGTTGACCGTCCCATGAGAACGTATGCTATTGGTCGGTCTCTGTTTATTCCATTTTCAAATTAACTTTCACCGTCGCCGCTCGGTTGGCTTGAATTTATTCGATGCTCACAAAGTGTAGAAATGATATTGGTTTCTGTATTTGTATAGAAATTTTAATCTTATCATATTGAATATAATATTGTAATAAAGTAGAGGACCCTTAATGTTTCAGTAAGTTTTGATTTTCTTCTCAAACGTACTATTAATATATTTTCTGAACTTAACGGTTATTTTGTATTATTTATCAAACTTGGAGAAAATAACTTTCCTTTTTTAATTTGAATGTATTAAATATTTTAAATATTTTTTCTTAGAATGATGTCGGAGATTATAAACTTTATGGCGCAGATACTAATAGATACTGGAGTTTTTTTTAATAAATAAAACCTAGATTTTGCGCTTCCCAAAGAAAATATCGGGATAATGAAACTAGTTTATTACAACGCTTCGAGTCTCGATTTGAAGCGTGTACATAGTATGATACCTATTTAACTTCTTATTTTTATCAGATTTTAATCAAAACCATCACACCACATTTTTGAAAATAGGCCGACACGTTAGCATAAATTATAATATTACAAAATCACGTTTTTTTATCTTACTATATACAATATTTATTATTGGTAGCCGTCAAGCAGTTAAAGTTCTATTAAAAATAATAATTTTACTGTATGTTAACTGTTAAATTTTTCTATCAAGCTTGTTATAGCAAAAAAATATATCAATGATTATTTTTGTTATGCCCTGTATATGTACAACCATAGTTCTATAAAATAACACCTGATTTCCCTCAAAGCCTTTCACATTACCAGCCAAATTGGAACCCACGTCGTAATTTCGACTCAGGGCTTAGGGCGAAATTGCGTTGGGGTAATTTGTGCGCAGAAACTGGCAACACGGTTGTTAAACGCGTTTTTTACGACCGGTGATTCTTTTTTGTCTGTATCCCTTTATAGCTGGTTATGTATATAAATAGGAAAAATAGGCTAGAGTAAGTATCAAAAATTTGTCTTTTTATCGGTTTACCTTTCACTATAATGTTGACCCCTCTGAGGTGCCTTAGGCAGGACAAAAAAAAATATTGTTCGCTATAATATGTTCTCATGTATAAATGATACATAAATTGCTCTAATCTGTTTATTAGAAGTTCTCTATAATTTTATCTTTATCTTCATTTTTTAAACAACTTATTTGCTTTAAAAAATGTAGAATGGGCAAAATTTGATATTCGAATTGGATATCCTCCTCCATTTTATTAGTTAACCGTATATGTGGACGATATTTGGTATAGTGTGTTGTCACAAACACAAAAATGAGAAACTTCAGTAAAAATGCTTCAGAACTATTATTTGAAATATCGCCAATAATTTATTATTGCTCATATTTCCATACGCTGTGGCAAATCTTCTTCGCCTGGGGCTGTAAAGCGCGGGACGCGGCTAATTACTTCCCGCCTTTCCGTTTCCCGCGCATAAGCGTTTCCGAACGAACGAGTTATTCCAATTTTAAAAAATTGTAACTTAAATTCAATGTTAATAGAATGCAGTGGCTGTATGGCAAGTTTCCTTCGCCTGGAGCTGTCAAAGCGAGAACTGTCAACTGTCTCGGCTAATTATTTCCCGCTTTTTTCGTTCCCATTGGACTTATGGCATGGGTAATCTTCATAATATTCATGTAATTAAATGTCTAAAAGTAGCTACACTTGAATATTCCAAGTTTGTAATAAATTATTATATTTTTTGCATCGTAATTAAATGATCGTTTTACTAAATGTAGTTTTGAAATAATCTCTAATTTCTTGCAAAGGATTTAAAATTGTGTTTTTTAGTTTAGTAGCTAGCGGGTGCGAGACAATATTAGCTCTATATTTTTATTGTCTATTATAGTTAATTATATTATACTATTCGCTCACTGTATATCGCTTTCGTAATCATCAATATATTATATTCATAGTGAGAAGCTTATATTGGTTTTAATTTCGAACTAAATTCGCATATAAACAGACTCCACTGAATCTTCCTCTTACGTGTCTGTACCATTCAACATACAACTCCAAAATACAGTCCCAGGTAAAACATTTCGATAAGAAAGTTTAGCAATAACTCAAGAGATGGCGCAAACCTCTCGCAGTTAATTAGAGGACGACTCGTGACGCAACTTTATTTCAAAGCTTTCATTTAAGAGGTATACGCGGAGCGAAATATCTTGATACTTGGTATAAGTATAATTTGTAAATGAATGGGTATTCACAAACATACAACTTGAATCTCGGGGAAAGGTTATAGATAATATTGAAGTTGATTACTCAATATATCTGACTCTGAAAGACTGATCAGCCGTAGTCTGACAGCATTACGCCATGGTATGGTGGCATATATTGATAAATGAAAAACAAAAATTCAACCTCGAATTTTAAGTTTGTTTAAAATGAAAGCCCATTTTGCATGTTTCCGATTGATTAACAGCACTTTGAATCCATTGGCATTAGTGCGTTCCGTCGTTCCGTTTGACGCACTTTAATTATAGGTTAATAAATCTCAAATATCATTTTTGCGGATCGCAGTGTAATATAAGAGTTTATTCATGCTTTTAAGAAGAATATCTCAAAGGTGTAGGTAAGTTACAATATGGGTGTATCGTCGTGTACACAAGGCAAGTAGGGAATCGGACGGTGCCTTTCAAATCGAGAAATCGCCAAGACTTACTCCGCGACTCACGAGTTTCACATCACTTGGTTTGTTTGCATCGAGTGTTTTTTTTTCTTTGGTTGATAAACTGCTTATAATATTTTGATTATGTCTTTGTTGGGTTAACTGATACGCCTCGTGACACACACTTTAAGATTTCATTCAAATAAGTCATCCGCCCAGCGACGATTGTGAGCGCTCGAACATACACACTTTTCTTCACATAATTACTTCTTTTTATAATAATAGTAATATCGCGACACATTTAACACACTGAGTTATTTTATAATTACTTATATAACCAGACCAAAACCAACAGATAAGCCCGTCACTTATGTTGAACATATCAAGGATCGAACCCGTGACCCGGGGATCATTGTTCAGCGTCTGCGTAATTTAACTAAGTATTAACTATTCAGTTACATGGAATTAATTATAAAATATATTTGCATATACACTTGTCTCCACGAGTGTACAGTATATTTGCTAAGATGCTTGTCTCCCGAAAATTTGTCCGCCGGTTCTTAGCGTTTAAATCTTGTATCATACCTCCTCCCCTCTTGGATTAGTGAGGATAAAGAATCATATTTTAATATAGCTTTTAAGTAGCTTCTATTAAATAAAGAATTATGAAATGTCCTTCATCTCTGAGTATCTTTGATAGCTTTGCAAATACAATTGCTGTAATTGAGTCAAATATAACTCGTCTCTTTATTTTGAAGATTCGTCGGATTACTATATTCATTACTATACTCATCTAGATGTAGTTCTTCATTTTTTTTATAGAACAGGGGGCAAACGGGCAGGAGGCTCACCTGATGTTAGGCGACACCGCCGCCCATGGACACTCGCAATGCCAGAGGCCTCACCAGTGCGTTGTCGGCCTCTAAGATACGCTCTTGAATATGAAACAAAATCGGGAAAGATCTCGTTGAGTTCTTCTTGTGATTTTTTGGACAAGGAAATCCCTCTCTCATTCATTATAACAATTCCATCACTATGTCTGAAGCGTTGTCGAAATATATCCTGGCAGGATTCGTTTGGTAAAAGCGATTGCTTGAAGAAGAGTTTTATATACCGATTGTACTTGTAGATAAGTTTGATTGAATTGAAATTGTTTTTTTAGATCCTTTCATCGAGATTGATCGAGGAAGGAATGCGGAGTAATGAAAATTAAACTATTGATTTATATAAAATTTATTTGATTTATATAAAATGTATTTTTATTGCCCGTAAGTGCAACCGCGTTACTTAAAATGATATATCGTATCTATTTATTTATTTATATTTAAGGTATTCTTACAGCTTATCGATTAAACATTTAAAAAATAATTATTATTATATATAAGCCAAATTCGCAATACACAAGACACACACAATAACAGTATAAAATAACATTGATTTCAAAACAATTCAATTATGTGTCAAGGACAAAGCCATCATGACAAATGACACCACAATTTTTAATTTTATTTTTAATACCCTTTCTAATCAAATTAAATTCATTTCTATATACGCTTATCCACAGTTAGCCTAACGTTATTCTTGAATCTCGCTTAAACCCGCGTCAAGATATACTTAACAAGTATGTTTTAAGTAATTATAAGGACTGATCAAGCCATTAATTACCATTAAACCCATGTTACGCTCCCTAGAGATGTTTATCGTCAATCTGATTTCAAATATTTTCAGTATTTTCGGTTTTTCATTATAACTTGATGATTAAATTAATTACATTAATATTAAAAGTATATTAGAATGTTTAAAACTTCAGGAGCACCTAGATCGACTCAAGGAATGTGCTCTTATAATATTTGCTCGCAGCGGCACAAATGTACATTAAGACTTTCAATAAAATTGTTCAGTGTTCACTGTGTCCTAGATCCGATCATTTTTTGGACAGTAAATTATTAATAAAACATTAAATATGCTCGTAGAAGTTTGTATGCTTTGTGTCGTATGTTTGTCTTGCGATAAAGAAAAAAGAAAAGATTGCAAGTAATTGATATCGTACATATAAAATTCTCGTGTCACGGGGTGCGTAATTGAACTCCTCGGAAACGGCTCGACCGATTTTTATGACATAGGCGTATTCAGTAGGTCTGAGAATCGGCTAACATCTATTTCATCCACCTAAATGCTTAGGGTAGTCCACGCCTAAATTTTTAAAAATTTTTTTGGACAAAATATCTTAATTTTATTATTCTTAATTATTAAAATAGCATACAAAAATACATACAACCCAAAACTTTTACATCTCTTCGATCAACCCGTATTTTTTATTTATTAATAGGTATTTTTATTGAACCAAAAAATGATTGCTAGAAATCACATGTAATAATTATAATTTTCGCGGTTCTCCTGGACAGGTTTTTTTTCTCATGTGTTCGAAATGCCTTGGAACCTTTGTAGTGTACTGTTGGCACGGAGAAAATTCAAAAGAAATTTTTGAATCACCTAACTTATTTCATCCTTCACAGTCTTGAACTTCATCGTATAATTATGGATATCCCTAATAAAAAAAAACTCGTAAGAAACTCAAACGGAACAGTTATGGTGTTACGATTCGTGTATTTGAAAAAATAAATTAATAATAACCTAGCCTACTATGCTTTTTAATTTAGATTTTTATACAGACAAATGTATTGACTAATTACATTATGGGTTTTTGATATTTTTGATAATGATAATGTGAAACAAAAAAAAAAACAAAAATCAACAAATTTAAGCAACAAATCTGCTATAAACCACATGCCATTGCTACTTATAAAAATGTATTTAAAAAATATTGTTTAATGTTTAATAATAATATAAGGAGACACACGGTCGGTCAACAGGAAGGTAAGCTACACTTGTTGTGTTACTATAGCTTGTATTATGGATGGTAATAGACAAAGCCTTTGACAAAGACCACAGTCTTTTATGCACCGTACCGGGAATTGAATCCGCGACCCTCCGTTCGACACTCTGGAGTCCATTTCTTTACCATTCACAAAAACGTATCAATTAATATTTTAAAGTAAAACATTGAAATAACATTAA